>JAOUQV010338681.1:0-10812 GCA_028565295.1 Aspidoras spilotus
GGATGGGTTAAATGCAGAGGACCAATTCCGCTGTGTGCAAGCATAGTGGCAAAATGTATCACTTTCACTTTCACTTAAATAGTATTGCTATTATAGATACCATGCTATAAAAAAAAGGTCAGCATTTAAAATATCTGTCACTGGCGGTTGCTGCTTCACCCAGATGCTTCAGGTGTGAGGCTAGTGGGCAGAGGTTGTCAATAAATGCAGGTTAGAGCCCTGGGTGGGGTGACTCTGAAAATTTCTGTGTGGAGTTTGCATGTTCTCCCTGTGTTCGTGCGGGTTTTCTCTGAGTACTCCAGTTTCCTCCTGCATTCCAAAGACATGCATGATGGGTTAATTGGTGTCTCTAAATTGCCCATTAGTTTGTGAATGCGTGTTTGTTTGTGCCCTATGATGGATCGGCGCCCAGTCTAGGGTTGTTCCTTCTCTCGCACCCAGAGTTTCCGGATGGGCACCGGCTTCCCTGTGACCCTAGACTACAATTAAGCGGGTATAGAAAATTAATAAATGAATAAATTCTCACAAAACTACATTTTTGGTGTAGGGTGAAACTAATACTAATATGATTTAAAGTCTGTATATGAGTGGTAGACATTGGTCTACTGACCAGATGATCATGAGTTTAAATCCCACCAATGCCAAACTGCCTCTTTTGGGCCCATGAACAACAACAATCATCAACAATCTCAGTGCATATAGTTTCAATAGTAGTAGTTTTTAAATACTTGGACCAGCCTGTCTGGCACCAACAACCATGCCATGTTCAAAGTCACTTACATCACATTTCTTTCCCATTTTGATGCTCGATTTGCACTTTAGCAATTTTTCTTGACCACCGCTACATGCCTAAATACACTGTGGCCATCTAATTGGCTGATTAGATATTTGTGTTATTAGCCCAGTATATTTAAAGATGTTGCTTTGGATTGCTGACATTCACCACATTTTTGAATCCCATGCTCTGGCTGTTTTTGGATTGCTGCCTTGCAAATTCATACAGACTAATTATGTTCCATCAGTAATATAATCTGTTCTGGGGTTTACAAAAGAAAGAAAATCCTACTATACATACAGTATACCTAGTATACCTATACTTGTATAGGTATACTAGGTATAGTATACCTAGTATACCTATACTTGTATTAGAATGACACAATAAATTGCTAGTATTGCTATTATAGATACCATGCTTTTAAAAAAAGGTTAGAATTTAAAATATCTGTCACTTGGGGTTGCTGCTTCACCCAGCTGCTTCAGGTGTGAGGCTAATGGGAAAGGACACACAGCAAGCAGATGAAAATATCACCAGGGATACCTGGCAACTCTGGGTGCAAGGGCAGGAACTATTGTAGACAGGGTGCCACTACATCATAGGGCACACAAACATTCAGATACTAAGGATCTATTCAGAGACACCAATTAACCTGGAATGCATGCAAACCTCATACAGAAATTAACTTATTCATGCCACCGGCGATTGAAACATTGTGAGGCAACAGCACTTACAACTGCGCCGCCATGCCAAACTCAAAATAATAAAAAAAATATTAATGAACAAAATATTGTGATTGTCAAAACAGCAAAGGACATACA
The DNA here is from genome assembly GCA_028565295.1 of Aspidoras spilotus. NCBI lineage: Eukaryota > Metazoa > Chordata > Actinopteri > Siluriformes > Callichthyidae > Aspidoras > Aspidoras spilotus. The sequence goes on from JAOUQV010338681.1 coordinate 1,597, forward strand.
CGACCACATAAAAATCTTACTACTGACATGTAACGAGGCACCAACCTGACATTGAAGTAGTGAATGGACAACGTTGCACCCTAAGGTTGGAGGGCATTGGAAAAATCTGACTTAGCCATGTAGCAAATAATTGCAAATTTATGGTGGCCTATGACTTTAAATAAGATGATATGACATGTCTGGACTCAACTTATTCTACTTCAAAGATTCATACTGAAGAAAAAAGCATTACTCAGTAGCCAACAGAACTGGAATATGCTGACTAATGTTTGACTTATTGTACATTTTTACACCAAATTATTATTTTAATATTCAGAAGGCTCACTCTTCTTCACGTACCACTCAATGTCGTCTCTTTGCATCGATGTCAAAAACATGGTGTTGTGTATTTTCTTCCCAGCCCCCTACAGCTGAAAAATAGCTGCATCAGCAACAGTGCTGCACTTTTATAGAATGAGATTATAGGGAGGACAAGATGATTTACTTTTATGGTATACTATAAGTTAAGAAAGAGTAGCCAAATTGTGTGCATGTGTGTGTGAAACAATTTGTCTCAACACTGCATGGGTGCTAAAGAAAAATCGAGAGCGAAATGAAGCGTGCACACAATACTTGACAGAACCGGCCCAATTTATAGAAGAACCATAGGTGGTAAATAGTTTCACTTAGGATTGCGTGCCTGTGTTTTTATGTTGTTCTTTTTCAGGGTAGAATTTACTACTTTAAAATACTGTGTCTGCTGGCACCATTCCAGACCTGAAACCCAAACACAGCTAGCCATTCTAGTCCAGGACATCAATTTAACCTGTTATGGGCTGATGTGAGCAATGGCAATGGAAGTCATGACCTCTGGTATGCAGTGACAACATAACCTGGTGCATGGACTATGTGACTCATTATTCACATGCTGACACCCCATTTATTCACATTTTATTTTGGAGCTGCACTGGCCCCCAGTAAATCAATGTCTGTGGATGTACTGAAAGCCCACTGATCGGCGGGCGGCGGATAGAAGTGACATTTACAGATCACTTTCCTCAGTTTCTGCAAATACACACGCGCATATTTTCCCATGATGATAATGTTTTATAAAATAGAGTGATGGTGGAAATTAAGTTATTAGGTTATCAAGGACAATTGTTTAGAAGAGGTGACTTGTTTATGTATAAACTTTTCCAATCAATTAATATATAAAGTGCATAAATGGCAGATGATCAAATACCTATAGATGTTGATTGTCACTGTCAGCTCCCAGTAATGCTCTATTCATTGTTGCTCTATTCACTAAGCAGAAAAAATGATCAGATAGCATATGCGTTAATGAAGCAGGTTAAGTGTCTTTTACTACCGCAGGCTTCCGGAGTTGTGATGCCAGAGTTTCAGCAACAAGTTCCCTTGTGGGCTGTTCCCATATAATGATATCAAGGGTATAGCAAGAGTGGAGGAACCATTAACTGATATCCAACTGATTGTCATATTTTAGCTAGCCAGATGTGGTTAATACAAGAGGTGAGATGACCAACATAGCTGCAGCAGTGGACCTGGGTTGACTTGCATATGGAGGACAGATACCACATTGTGTTCTGTATGCTGTAACTAATTAAAAAAGGAGGAAAATGTACTGGCAAAGTGTATATAAACTGTTACGAATTGAAATTATACAAATCATACTAATAATTATAAAAAATACTAATATAAAACCTTTTGTGACTATGTGTGTGCCCTACGATGGAGTGGCACCCTGCATAGGGTTGTTCTTGCACTTGTGCCCAGAGTTGCTGGGTGGGCACCGTCTGGCTCGCCCCCTATGTGAATTAAGCGGAAGGATGGATGGATGTTTACTTCTATTATGTTAATTCATTATGATCATTAAGGATAAATAAATTGAGTGTGTTTCTCTTTATCAGATCCTCATTTTCTGTTTATTAGATGTAGGCAGTTTGAAGCTTTTAAACAAGTCCCTGTGAATGAGCTCTTACTAATTCACAATAAAATATTCAAACGATTGCATTGAAATTACTCTAATTTTATGTACAGCTGATATTTCTGCTAGAAATGCTATTATGGAAAATATTTTAACAAGATTTCAATAATAACTGACACTTATATAAAGTTTTATATTTTTAGGCTTATATTCATTAATCTTTGGGTGTTATCAGTTTTGTATAATATACATTCATTCAGAGTATGAGGTGTTTTTATTATGAAAGGCTTTGACTGTGATAGCTCAGTAGTTAAGACGTTGACCTAATGATCATATTAACCCTCAACTGCTTAGCTGTATAAAGAGATAAATGTAAGTCGCTTTGGAAAAAAAAAATCTGCCAAGTGCCATAAATGTAAATGTTTTCTATAAGCACATAGTACATAATAAACCTGCAATAATTCTTCAGAAAATAAATCTACAGTACAACGTGAGATTAAGGTATGCTATATCTATAGCATATAACGAGTTGTATAAATATTCTATTCTACTCTATTCTAATTACATAAAGATCTGACGATTTTTGACCCAATTCATGTTTACTGTTTATGACAGGTATTTTTTTCCCAAACAGTATAAGTTTACTTCTGTTATGCAGTTTAATTATTCTGCGCATTATATATAACTGAATTAACTGTCTTTGTCATTAGCAAATATTTCCTCTGACATTTTTAGAAGAGTCCCATTGTGTTAATTAAGCCGCAAAGTTTATCACGTAATTATCCGGGACATGTTACACTGCTGAAACTGAATTAGCCTGCTTAGATAAATTAGTCTCCAAAAGTGACATGTGGTTCAATGATATTGTTTACTTTTAGCCGATCTAAGAAACAAGGAAACTATTTAAAACATTTTCTTCTTTTATTGTGCATTATGTGAATTTTCTTTCGACTTTTACAATATACATTGTTTCTGTATTTGTTATATACAATATCGCAATTGTGCTTGATGTTGGTTGGTGGTAAGGCATAGCCTTACAAATATACTGTTAATTTAATAGTGTAGATTAAACTTTGTAAAATTTATTTGCATATTAACAGGTGGCACATTGTCACTGTGCATAGGACCATTGTATCGCAGCAAGATGATCACAACAAGATGATCCCCGGATTGAGTGTCCTGGGTCATTTCTGTGTGGAGTTTGCATGTTATAATCATGTTCACGTGGGTTGTCTCTGGGTGCACCAGTATAATTCAGTAACCTTGTTACTGAAACGACTTTAAAATGATAATAATTCATAATTATAAAATGGAATATACAATTATACCATTCATTACAAAGACATATAGGGAATATGTGTCACAATTCTACAAATCAATCAAATAAAAAAAATAGTCTTCCGCAAAAATATAAGACTAATTGTGACTTCTTAAATGAATGTGCTTGTATAATGTAACTGAAGTTTATTAAATGGAAAATAAACAAAGTGTTTCTCAAACTGTAGGTTCCTCAATCATAGGAACGACTGCTCACTTGGTAGTTGTCCATGGACACCTTTCACCAGCATGGCAAGACACAAAAGATTATTGCTAAATGGGCTGGCTGTTTACAGAACTCTGTGTACATGAATATTAATACAGAGGCTAAAGGAAAAAAAGGTGTAGTGGAAAAAAGTGTCCAAGCAATAGGGGTAACAGCACCCTGGAGAGGATTGTAACACAAAACCCATTCAAAAATGTGGGGGAGATTTACAAAGACTGGACTGCCGCTGGGGTCATTGCTTCAAGAACCACCGTGCACAGACATGCAAGATACGACACGTCAGACCCAACAATGCAGTACAGCTAAGGGCCACTATCGGGGCAACCTTGGCTTTCATAATACCCGAGCAGTGCCAAAGACTGATCGAACCATGCCACGCCGCATTTCTGCAGTCGTGAGGGCAAAAAGAGCCCCAACTAAGTATTGAATGCTGCATATGATAATACTTATGTCCATATTTTTTTGTAGGCAAGCATTTCTAAAAATCTTTTTTTTGCATTGGTATAAAGTAATATTCTAATTTTCTGAAAGACGTAATTTGGGTTTTTTATTAGTTGTAAGTTATAATCATTAAATCAAAAGAAATACACACTTGAAATAAATCACTGTGTGTAACGAATGTGTATAGTATACAAGTTTCAGTTTCTGAATGGAATTACTGAAATAAATCAACTTTTTCATGATATTCTAATTTTATGTCCAGCTCCTGTATGTGGTACATGTAGTACAAATATTGATCACCCTTGTACTGTATGAATGTATGAATGAATAAATTATTTAATGGTTTTAAAGTTTAAATTGAACGAAGCTTTTATACAACACAGACCCTGTGAAGAAACTGTTCATAATTTGCTATAACATATTGTAATGATTCATTAAAATTAAAGTGCTAATTATTATTTTCTTTCTTTTTAGCTTAACAGGCTTCCGGCTTCCTTCTCCAATAGTTAGCACTGGAGCGAGACTAACACTGTGGCTACTATCCGACTATGCTGTGAGTGGTCAGGGCTTCAAAGCTGTATATGAAGGTAGGACTGCAAAGGAACATGTAGTCTCTATTCATCTTTCTCTCACACCGTGTCCTCATCATTTTTTTTTTATTTTCAGCCTTTACAATTTCTTCTATCAGTTAAGTGCTCCTGACAGTGTCATTCCGTCAATCAGGGTTTCAGCTCCCCTTATCTCTCCCAAATTTAGAGCGCTCTGTGAGTTAATGGTGTCCTGGCACACTGCGTACCTTCCTCTGTACTGAACTGACAGTAATGGATGAATTACTTTCACCTTCTGTTTGTCGGGTGATTATATTAATATGCATTAAATGATAGACTCGAAACGTGACTTACTTTTGTAATTTACATTGGTGGTGTGATTGGATAATGTGTGAGATGTGCATAATATTACTGACCTGTCTTATCAGCTATTTAACAGTAACTTTGACGAGGGTTTTACACATTCTCTTCTTCTCAGTTATTTAATTTTAACTATTGGGTGGGTGGCAGATTTCATTGGATTGCTGTCAAATCGTCACTTGGTAACTGACATTGACTGAAAATAATGGCTGACTGTGAAGGCAGTGTCCATAGTGCATGGTGATGAGAATGATTTATACAATCTCTTTATAACCCATTCTGTTTAATTATTATTTTAAAAACAAAAAAATGTAGAGAATTGTGAAGTAGTAACATCTGATTTTGAACAAGAAAAACTATTGTAGATACTTTTTAAAGCCCTGAAATGTAACTAGTGAAAATTTGAAATTTTGCTCCATAAACACATTACTGCTGAATATTATTTTTATTGCAAGAACAGCAGCTGACAAACCACTGCATCTGGGACTTTACTAGATCCTTTCTTTATACACATGTCCCGGTCATTTTGCCTGAATAACACCAAGTGGTTATGATACAGTTTTATTATTCATTGAGGTGCTTTTCAAGGACAAATGAATAACACTTTAGAATATTTATTTATTTCTATCTCTAAAGAAAACGTAACGCTAACAAAAATATATAAACTTAGAGTTAGTTAGAGCATGTTTACTATTTAATTACTTTAGCTACCATTATGTCTGACAAACATTTGTGCATATGTAGGTTTGCCCACTTGATGTTAGTTTTGAGAAACACTGAGCAAGAAGACATTTTTTGTTACTAGATTCACCACATCTATTTTATATTAAATTTCCTGGACTGTACGACCCAGGAGAAAACAGAATAAGCTTACATACAAGCCACAAATTATGTCATTGTTAGAATTATTGTTATCATTATTACTAATGTATGAGTTTGATTTTAAATGAATGAATTAGTAAAAATTTAAGTATAATAGTTATTTTTCAGTATAGAGTATATTAATCAAACATATCTAAAAGTAATTTTTCATACTATACACTGCCATACATTTATCTCAGTACTTATAAAAACAGTATGATAGCCCTCTTTATTATAAGTGTTTTGAAAATTCTGTAAGAATAAAAATAAGAGCTTTCCTATGCCAATGTTCATGCAGAATGGTATGTATTTATTCAGTATGTTGTGACATTACCAACTTTTGTCACCTGCAATATTGGATGATTTTTGAAGAGTGATAAAACTCATGGAATCACTCTACAGGTGCTGGTCATAAAATTAGAACATCATGAAAAAGTTAATTTATTTCTATAATTGCATTGTATGTGTGAATTTCTTGTTTGTTCATCAAAAACTCACAGAGGTACAGCTGTTATGCATAAATGTATTAAAAACTATTAATCTGATTGAGTCAACCCGATTATTTACATAAGTGTTTGAACTATATCTGGATTGAATAATGATAATAATAATATCAATAATGATAATCTTTGATTTAAAAAAGTCTCTGATTTAAAAAAGTTAATGATAAACAAAATTAAATAAACACACAAGTAAGTGATGGATAAATTGAGAAGCTATATGAACATATGGTCAATGACATCATAATAGGTTGGATAAAATTTTAATGACCATTCCTATAAGTGATGTAGATTAGAGACGTATCTTGCTGCAAGAGCCTCTATCTCCCTTTTATCTTACTCTCACACTTACTTGCACACACACACATTCCTCATCCTTTCTTTTTAGTTTTCTTCCCACTCAGCATGATAAACCCATCAGTGCACCAGGTACTAGGCTTCATTTAGCCCTAGTGTCAAATGGTTATTGATATTGGGTAATTGGGCAATTTCTAGCTCTCCTGCCCCTGCAGCTAAGCAAAAAATATAAATTGGATACCTCATTTTTGGCAAGCACCAATAAGTGAAAAAGCATGTGGAAGACAAAGAGAATCTTATTACAGGGCTGTACACACACAATGTATATAGCGTGCCAACACTAATCTAGATAAGCCTTTATCTGACCCATATCGATCATCATGAGTCTCCCAGTCACTGTAATTGCATGTCAGTTCCTCTCATGTGACCTACACGGGTGTCACTGAATGACACAGTGATGTATGTTGTTTATGCCCTTGGTCTGACTTTAACTAAAGACAGTACCATAATGAGACCCAGTGAAACCAATCCCACACTGCTGTAGTGATCTATGATACAGTATCTATGTCTAAGTCCAAAATAAAATCATGAAGCAAATTAAATAAAAAATCGCAATTATAAATTTTCCCGACTCAAAATGCCTCGCTAACAATGAGCCGTAAGCAAGATATGCATTACAGATCTTATTCTCTAGCAACTCAGATTTATAAATTCCGTTTCACACAAGGTTTTGTGGACAGATACTGTATCTCTAACAGTGAAGTGATAAAATCGCTGGAGATAAATGTATACAGTCTTGTGTTTTAACCAATAGAACTAATATAATTTGATGGTGGATGACACAAAACATTTACTTTTACGAACTGCAGTGTTTGAATGCACTCTTTTGTATTCACAGAAGTATTTGATATGTAACTTGGCAGAGTTGGAATGATTACAGTTAATAAGGGAAAAGACAGATTCTATTTTTAAACTACATTGATTATATTATCTTGTCTAGAAATCATGTTATTTATGTTATTGGTTAGCTCTGAACAGTCATTACTTTACCAGTCTTTCTTTTAAAGGTAATTAGGCATTAAATGCATTTTGTGGTGTAAATAGCGACATAGGAAGTAGCTAATTTGGCTGTTCTAATAAATTTTGCATGTCTGAAAACTCAGTCCATTTGAACGGGTCACTTGAATGTGATAAAAAAGGAATTTAAATAATTACTTTTAACATTCCATGTTTTAGACATTGTGTGTGAGCTTAATATTTTAATTGCATAATGAAAAACTATGTCTTATAAGAGCATTTAGTAAAAATTGATATTTCAATTAACAAATGAAATGATTGGCATTTGCACAGGTGTTTTGAAACGTACTAATTTGGCACACACAAGTTTCTGTCACATACAGTGGTGCTTCAAGTTTTGTTATACCTTTAGGATTTTCTATATTGGTGCATAAATAAGACTTAAACCATCATCAGAATTTCACAGTATATAAAGCGACCCAGGTTAAACAAATGAGACAGAAATATTAAACTTGATATAATCCAATGTTACATATTTGTGAGTGGCAAAAGTACCAGAAGCTTTGTCTTCAGTATCTGGTGTGCTTCCTCTTTAAATAAATTACAGTAACTGTTGATCAGTACCATTCCTTTGAACAGCTTTAAGTCTAGGGTGTTGGTGTGTTGCCTGATTTGCTGGCCATCTAACACCAAAACCTAAATATATTTTACATTATCTATGACTTAAAATGGTTGCAAAAAAATACAAACTGTAAATAAAAATGGAATGCAATAATATACAAATCTCAAAAACGGATATTGTATTCACAATAGAACATAGATAACATATCAAATGTCGAAAGTGAGACATTTTTAAATTTTATGCAAACTATTGGCTCATTTGTAATTTCGTGACAGCAACACATCTCAAAAAAATGGGGAAGGGGCAATAAGAGGCTGAAAATGGTTAAAGGTACAAACAATTGCAACTCATTAGGTCAATTATCAATAGTTCATTAACACGACTAGTTTTAAAAAGAGCATCTTAAAGTGGCACCGGCTCTCAGAAGTAAAGATGAGAAGAGGATCACCAATCCCCCTAATTTTGCACTGAGAAATAGTCGAGAGATATCAGAAAGGAAATCAGCGGTGTAAAATTGCTGAGAGTTTAAACATTAAATACATTCTGTATTGGAAATCACAATTTGGGTTCAGGAATATTTACAGAGAACATTATCTGTGAACCCAATTCACTGTGCTATCCACTGTTGCCAGATAATACTCTATAGTTCAAAGAAGAAAAGTCGTATCTAAACAAGATCCAGAAGCGCAGACGTATTCTTTGGGCCAATGCTCATTTAAAATGGACTGTGGCAAAGTGGAAAACTGTTCTGAATTTGAAGTTCTTTATGGAAATCCGGGACACGGTGTCCTTAGGACTAATAAGGAGAAGGATGGCCCAAGTTGTTATCAGCTCTCAGTTCATAAGCCTGCATCTCTAACGGTATGGGGATGCCTCATGGGGAACGCCATCAATGCTGAAAGGTATATCTAGGTTCTAGAGCAACATATGCTCCCATACAGATGACGTCTCTTTCAGGGAATGCATTGAATTTTCCGAAATGACAATCCCAAACCACATACTACATCAATAATAGCATCATAGAAGAAGATCTAAGAGAAACTAGAATCCTACATTAGATGAAAATGGGTTAACATTCCTATCCCTAAACTTGAGCAATTTGG
>JAOUQV010338694.1:0-10809 GCA_028565295.1 Aspidoras spilotus
TTTAATGTTGTATGTAGCACCTTGGTCTGGAGGAACGTTGTTTCGTTTCACTGTGTACTGTAACACTGTATATGGCTTAAATGACAATAAAACTACTTGAGACTTGAGGTACTAAACACTGCGTACAAGAAATGCTCCACAAGACTTGTTATTTTGGACATACTATATCTGCATCATTCTAGTTCTAAGCCATCTCAGATCCATACCTTCTCACCTACTCACCAATATTTTAGGTGTTATTTTACGCAATTCCTCCTGCAAACATGTTTTAAAATCAACAATACTGGAGATATTGTAATGAAATCAATGTAAATGCAGTCTCAACCTTTCTGATTTGTTGTACTTTGCTTTGGCTATAGCTAATCTAAGTGTGTTAGACATGCATCAAAGGGTATCCTCCAGTTCCTTTTGTGGTTCAGGTCTCTTTGTATCTTACATTTATGTTGGCTTAATTCTTGCATCCTTCCTGAATTAGTTTCACATGTATCTGATCCAAATAATAAACCTTAGGGCAGTGTGTTTGTTATTCCTTTCTCTGGTCGATGGTAAACTAACAGTGTTGAACTTGCTGGGTGGGTGGTCGTGCAGACATGACCTTTATATTCCTGGACTGTAAACAATAAAGCAGTTCATGTGCATGGAATTCAAACAGCATCAGCAAATAATATATAACCTTCTGAAGCCAGAAAATAATTAAACATGACCTTGCATGATGTTATGGGAAAATGATCAATGGCCACCACTGGGTTGATTATGTTCCAATAACAGCATACTCTCATGTGTTTTGCATCTTGCAGTGGTACAATTGTGGCAACACATTTGTTGCCTCACAGATAAATAAAATGCAGTGTTTTTCCTGAAGGTAATGCCCATAGCTCTCCTAAAGAGCATGCTAGTTGTCATCTCAGTGGACAAGAAGTAATGTACAGAGCAGTGATGGACAAATCATCTACCGGTTACCATGCTCTTGAAACACAGTTCAGCCTAAAATATTTTTTCATGATAGAACAAAAGCTTGATAATAGAGGAAAGAAAGAATGCCAACAACTAATGTAGACATTAGGGTGCACATTAGAGTAATATTTATAAGAACTCTTAAACTGCTGTAATAGACAAAAAACAAGTATATGACTAGTAAGAATCAATTATAAACATAACCAATACTTATGTTAATTTTTATTTAATTTGTTTTTTTTTTCTATTGGTTACATCAGTTGTAGTCATGTAATACTGCTCTATGTAAATTAAGAGATTAGACAATGATACTGAAACACCTGGTTTTAGACCACAATAATTTATTAGTATGGTGTAGGACACCAGGCTTGTCCAATTTAGCCATGAAACCTCCCACACTACAATAACAGGTGTTTCAGTTTCATTGTCTAACCCCTGTATGTACTGTAAGGACATAAAACATAAAACTAGTGAAAACTAGTGAAAACATTGTGAGGGAAGAACAACAACATTGTCTTTAGTACATTAAAAAAATTATGTTCATAAATCATCTGGCTTTAAATAAATCTGAATATTACATTTTAAAATAACAACAGCCAAGAAACAGACACATGCTAAAAATCAGAAAAATGAACAATGACAGTTATGATTTTAAAAGAAAGTTATTTGTTCTCATATAACAAAACTAGACATCATGAAGAATAACCCTTTTCTTTTATTATTGTATAGTTATTCATATTTTTTATTCATGCATCCAATATGCTGACATTCCTTTAGGCCTCTCATGTACAGTACTGTGCAATATTACATATCATATACTAAGAGATACCATTTTACAGGTAAAATAACTTACAAAATAAAAATGAAGCAAATGTGACAGTCAAAGCCTCCAGAAGAACCGTAGAAGATTCTCCGGGATGATTTACACATAAAACTGCACTAAATGTGTCTAGGAACACTGGTTCTAACCAGTTAACTAAGACTTTAGTTAAGTTCTACACTGTATTGTTTGTAGTATAATATTCATTATTTCAGAAGATACCTATTCTTTTAGAATGTCTTTCTACGTTTTCAAGACTCTGTCACAGTACTGTACATAAATCAGCTCTTTGGTTTTAAACATCATCTAAAACAAAAGAAAGAGAGTAAAATCTTCTGAATTGGCTTGAATAGGAAGCCTAAAATTGTGTATAAGTAGGTCTTCTTTATAATAAATCTAATCCACACATTAATAACTGGAATCAAAACTCCTGACATTCTTACAGAATGCTGCATTCCTCCTAATAGAAGATATAATGGAAGACAGAGATGGGGAACTAAATTGATACTGTGAAATCTCATTCACTCATATTTTTATTTAATCTACCCTACTACTGGGTTATATCTAAACACCCTTGAAGTCATAATCATCCTTATCATAATATTTTTTCCCCTTAATCCATTTCAGGTGAGCAAAGCAGTACAGGTGTCTTTCTCCCACAGCTTCCACAAGCTCCACTTGGGGTATACCCAGGAGTTTTCCTGCCATCTTAAAGAGATAATCCTACCAGCGGGACCTGGGTTTACCCTGTGGCCTCCTTAAAGGTGGCTCTGACTGGTATAACTTCAAAGGTAAACATCTTAGAGTCATTATTATCAGATGCTCTGACCTGATCAACTGGCCCCTATCAACATAATAATAATACGCATAATAATATATTTTATTTATATAGCACATTTTAAGGTACCCAAGGACATCCATATATCTGCATGTTGTCTGCGTAACAGTGGAATTTTAGCCTGTGATTTTGAAAAATTTTACCCAGGGTATAAGAGCATAAGATAATTAGCAGTGATCCAAGAGCCGAGCCCTGAGGCACACCCTGTGTGCATTTTTTTGGTGTGGCAACCTAGGTAGGCAAAATGTTGTCTGTCAGATTTATTATTTAAATCATGTTAGTGCCAGGCCGGAAAGACCAATATTGGACAGTCTGGAAAGAGGAATGTTGTGGTTTATTGTATTAAATGCAGCAGAGGTTGAGAAGTAGTAAAATAGATACCAGACCTTTGTCAGCAAACAGAAGGAGGTTATTTAGAATGCAGAGCAGTGCAGTCTCCGTACTATGATTTGGGAGGAAACCAGATTAAAAATCCTCAAGCATGTGATTATAATTTAAGAAACCAAGCAGCTGGAATGACATGACTCTTTATACAATCTTGGAAATAAACAGTAGGTTTTAAACAGGTCTGAAGTTAGGGGGTTTTATGATATTGAGATCAGGCTTTTTGGTAATGGGAGTGACTAGAAGAACATAGCCAGAAGAAAGTGATAAATTGAACATGTAACGGATAGGGGCAGCAAAAGCAGCCACAGTGGACTAAAGGGGGAAAGTAGGAATTGGATATAGACGGGTGGTTGTGGTAGACTTTGACCTAGTAATGATTTGTGAGACTTCAGCAGAGTCAACAGGTAGAAAGGAAGAATAAAGGTTTGAACCAGAAACGGGAAAAAGTGCATTAGGCCAAATTTAGGTGCACCCTGAAGCCCCTTATACATAGTTGACAAGAAAGGCCTCACACAAAGCAGAGGATGAAACAACTGAGTCACTGGGGGGGAACACAAGAATTTTTACTGTGGTGAACAGCTGTTTGGGACTTTAACAGGTTTTTGTTTTAATAACTTGTGTAGTAAGAGCCGCCGGCTTTATTTAGGGCCGCCTTATAATCAGCCACGTGTTACATAAATGCCAAAAAATTAACCAAAAGCCAGATTTTTTATAACACCGCTTTAGGAATTGACCCAGCATTTTGAGGGCACTAAGCTCGCTGGTGAACCTGGGCAAGTAATGAGAGGAAGGCACAAACCAAGTCTTAATTTGTGCCAGAGTCTCAAAAGGCAGCAGAGACATTTCAGTATAACCATAGAAGTTTGGGAAGGGAGTTAGGAGCAGGTAAGGAAGCACAGATAGAAATAAAGAATTAATCAAATAGGCCAGTAGAGTGCCCAGAGAATTTACTGACTATCCCACTAGTAGAAGAGATGACATTGAGAATATGACCATGCTTGTGAGTTGTAAAATATATAAATTGGGTTAAGTCAAAGCAATTTAACATAGAGAGAAAATCAGATGCAGTTACAGACCCAAAGTCTAGGAGGATATTGAGATCCCCAAGCACAATTAGTGAGGGGGGACATAAGGTGAACTTATGACTGTCAGAACTTCACTGAGTTCAGTTTAAAAATTGTGTACTGAGCATATAGGTGGGCAGTATTTTAACAGTAAAGTAACTGGAGTGGATCAGTAATTCTCAAAGCCAGACAATCGAATAAAGAGACAACTTGCTTATTACAAACATACAAATTGATACCTGGACTACACAGTACAGACAAATCCCCACACCGATTATAAGTTTGAATCTAGGAGGGGTTGCTGCATTTACAGGAATGAATTTACCAGGTTTCAGTCAGAAAACAAAGATCAATGTGATGGTGGACAGTGGAATCCTGGAGAATTGTGGCTTTGTCTGTGAGTGAGCGGATGTTGAACAGTCCAAAGTTGAGAGGCCAGGGTGATGGTGTAGATTGTAAGCAGGTTGTGAGTCCACCACTCGAGGAATTTCACATAAAACACTGAACTCAATTCCATAAAGCAGCTTGTGTTGGTGTCTCCTGGATCTGAGAGCTGTAATACATACTTCAGGAGAGCAGGCAGTGTATGAAGAAGCAGCAGGAGAAGCATAGAGTATGGGTTAATGTCTTGTACTATGATGCAGAAAAACATCCTACCATAGCGCATACCATAGTTAAATATTTTTCCTGCTTCTGGAAAATAATTTGTAAATTTTTTTAGTTTATTTAAAATTACAATATCAGAAAATAATTCCTGCTTTAATACTGCAGGTAGGATGATGTTATAGGTCCGATTGCTGCATAATAAAATACTTAAACCATTATTACTTAGTAGGATGATTTTATATGTCAAATTACAGCACAATAAAATGCTTAAACCTTTAATGATGTCCAAATTCGGGCAAGTTGTAACAATAAAAAGTAAAACAAGTCCAAAAACACTAAAAAAAAGGTTTAACACAGTTACTGTCTACAAAATCTTCTTCCTCTTTTAGCCTCTCCCTTTTATAAGGGGTCACCACAGCGAGTCAATCTTTTCCACCTCACTCTGTCCTCTGCATCTTCTGCTTTCACACCAACTAGAGAATGAATCAATGTCTTTGACCATGATGCATGTAACAAGGTTTTCTTGCAATCCACAGAGGCACGGCCAGTAGATGGAAGAATCCAGGCAGCAAATGTAGCGACATCAGTAACCACTAGATAGCTGTCAGCAGAACCACAAGAAGAACAGAAATAAATTCACTCACCTCCTGAATGCTAAGAGACCAGGTAGTATAAAGTAGGCTTGCTGATTATTGTACTGCGACCTGACTGGTAAGGCCAGTGTTCTGAAAATTTTAGCTACCTTATAAGATTTTCCTACCGTAGCACATTTATATATATATAGAGGGGTTAGACAATGAAACTGAAAGACCTGGTTTTAGTTTTTTTAATAATTTTAATAATTTATTAGTATAGTGTAGGGCCTCCTTTTGCGGCCAATACAGCGTCAGATCGTCTTGGGAATGACACATACATGTCTTGCACAGGTGTTTCAGTTTCATTGTCTAACCCCTGTATATATCAGTCTATATATCTGTCTATGTACATCTGATCTACCTTATTAAAACATCCTACCATAGCGCATACCATAGTTAAATATTTCTCATGCTTCTGGAAAATAATTTTTCAATTTTTTTAGTTTATTTCAGAAAATAATTCCTGTTTAATACTGCAGGTAGGATGATTTTATAGGTCCGATTGCCTCATAATAAAATACTTAAACCATTATTACTTAGTAGGATGATTTTATATGTCAAATTACAGCACAATAAAATGCTTAAACCTTTAATGATGTCCAAATTCGGGCAAGTTGTAACAATAAAAAGTAAAACAAGTCCAAAAACACTGAAAAACACAGTTACTGTCTACAAAATCTTCTTCTTCTTTCGGCCTCTCCCTTTTATCAGGGGTCACCACAGCGAATAAACATTTTCCACTTTACTCTGTCCTCTGCATCTTCTGCTTTCACACCCACTACCTGCATGTCTACCTTTACCACATCTATATATATCTCCTTTTTGGTCTTCCTCTCTGCCTCCTGCCTGGAAGCTCCATTTCTAACATCTGTCTAACAATATATCCACTGTCCCTTCTCTGCCTGAAAAAAAAATTCAAATCAGTAAACATTTAATTCTAACCATTAGTCCAAGTCAAACGCAGCTTAAATTTATGGGCATGGCGCTGCTAGAATGCACTAAGCGCATGCACAGTAACTGTTGGCAGGATGTCTCGATGGGTAGAACAGATTCTCTGAATACCCCCAAAGCTAAATTGTAACGGCGAGAGTGGAATAACAATGAGTACAATAGCTGGTTTAGCAGAAACCATGCAATCAATAAGCTGGACAGTAGAAATTCAGAAATGGTCCCCAGTGCAGATGAAAACAGTAGATTTGGATAGTGCTGTGGCCTCACAGCAAGAAGATCCTGGGTTCGGTTGACACTGGAAAATTTTTGTCTGGAATTTGCAGGTACACCTCATGTTCACATCAAGAGATAAGGTAAACTAGTTCGAATCAGAAACTGAGACCAGGCGGACAGGGTAGTGTTTCAGGACAAGGATCACTTGGGAAACAAAACAAGATCAGAGCACCTGGTATTCAGAAAGATAATGTCAGGATAAGAACTAGCTAGCAATGCTATACTTCACACTGAGTAGTGTTTAAACAATGTTTTGTAATTAGTGTACCTGGTAAAGGTGTGATTAATTTTGAAACCTTTTAATAGTCAGAAAAACAGGTGTGAGCTCTGGTGTCCCAAGTTCGGCCATCTTTTACGGACACTTTAGATACTGGGATGGGTACTGAATTTTATCAAATTAAGCAAGAAATATTTTACAAAATGCTCACTTAATCCTGATATGGACTTAATGCTTAGTGTACTTTATTTAAAAATAAACGTTTATTCACAAAAATATAATAATTAGCATGTTTCTACATAAAAATAGTACAAGGTGTAGTGCTAACGGAATACAATATTTATTGTGCTTCTCTGTTCAATTTGTACTAATTTATTAGGAACTGTGTTCCTCTAAGTTTTAAGAAACTGACACAGTTCTACTGCACACAGTGTTGTAACATTTGATTGTTTTAGCCTTTGTTATGTTTTTTTTTGGCTGAAAAGTGGTCAGTTATGTAATATGTTTATTAATTTACTAATATACATGTTTTAAAAGTATTTATTTATTTTTAATCTTTCGGCTTTTTCCCTGTCACCAGGGGTCGCCGCAGCGAGTTCCCCACACCAGGATCTGGCACATGTTCTATGCCGGATGCCCTTCCTGACGCAACCCTCACCCCTAGGACCAGACAATTCAACCTCTCCAATTCACCTAGAATGACAATTTAGCATTTTCCAATTTACTTAACATGCATGTCTTTGGCCTGTGGGAGGAAACCGGAGCACCGGGAGAAAACCCACACGAACACAGGGAGAACATGCAAACTCCACACAGAAATTCTCAGGTTGACCTAATCGGGGATCAAACCCGGGTCCTCTTGCTGTGAGGCAACAGCACTATCCACTGCGCCACCTAGCTAGTGACAATCATGCATACAAAATGTTACTAGTGTGCTTAACACTATTGCAGTGTAATGTTTATATTAACAAACATGTACACATTTATTTTTTACTCTTTTACATTTGCTTTATTTTGGGGAAACAGCTCTTGGACAAAGCCATCGGTGTCTTACAGGTCAATAGAAATTGTGTTGTAATCATTGCAGCTCTTTCCTAAATCAATTTGCCTAATTAGATTCAAACTTAGATATTTCAGCTGTAATTGTTTCTAGGAAGGTTTACAACAGTGGGAATGCTAAACTCATTTCAGCACCTGGCAATCATGTCTAAAATCTTACCCAATAGCTTATGATGCCTTTATGGTGAAAACACAAATCTTTTGCTACACCAAATAAAGATACATATAGTTCTAGCACTTATGCCTGATAAGCACTTATGCTTGTAATTGGGCACGAGGATAGCCCACGTGGATCTTTTAATGTTTACAGCAAAATATTATTGTCAATGATACCTCGTATAATGAGGGCTACATCAGGTGGCAGATCATTCTCTTATCGAGCCCCACATCTATGATTAGTCTTCCAGTTAGTGTTCGGGACTCAGACACAATCTCAGTCTTCGAGTCTAGGCTGAAAACCTATTTATTTATATAATCAAGCATATCCTTCATAGTCCTCTATAGTTCAGGGCTCAGAGCTGGAGGGTTCATGGTTTTAGAGTGTTTTGGTAAACTGGGATGTTTGGATGCTGTGGATACTCTCACGAGTTCACTCAGGTTTGTTGACGGTGGAGTGGTCAGCTGCTTTATGTCCCAGGGCTCCCTTATGTCTGTGTTACCTTCTGGTTCTACCCTGTAGTTATGCTGCCATAGCGCTAGTCTGGCGGAGTTTCTGTTTGCTCTCTGCACAACTTGTGTTTCAATTGTCCATTAGATAGATCATCGTGTCTAACTCTGTCTAACTTTCCCTTTCTCTATCCTCTCTCTCTTCTCCACTTTTTCGGATGAGCTACACCGAATATGGCAGAGGAACCAGGAGGTGTCGGCAACCCTGCGTCCGCCGGATTCTTTCCGACTGCCCATCCACTCTATTACTATGCTAAATGTTATATATTAGTGTTAGTTATAGAATAATGTATAAGATGTATGTTTTGTATGTTATGTATGTATTATGTATATTACTGTTTTATTATTATTGTTATATTACTGTTATATATTATTGTTAGTTATAGAACTATGTATTAGATATATACAGATTGCATCACATCAGTCAAATGAGGAAGGGTTTCCTTATGAGTCTGGTTCCTCTCAAGGTTTCCTCCTTACCTAAGGAGTTTTTTTCTTGCCACCCTTACTCATCTAGGATAAAGAACTTTATAAATAAAACTGAATTGAATTGAATAACTCCAAAAGCAAAGAGAATATTTTCCAGAAACCTAGCCTGCAATTAATATCCTGTTTCTGGAGGTTTTAAGGGGAAATGATACTGTCCATTTGTTTAAAGGTTGTTAAACTCTGTTGAATTAAATGATTTGGCCATTATCCATTTTTGAGCAAAGTTTTAACATGTACACAAAGAATTGTTTAGAATCATTGTGACTGATTAGTTACACTGGCAGACTTCGCAGATAACACTTGAAAGAGATTAATTGTGCTAACATATATTTTACAGTCCTGTACAAAAGTCACTGGCACTCTATTATTTTTATTACATTATTACATTATTATGTCAGTAGAAATAAGTTTGCATGTACTGTATTTCCAAACATTATTTTTTCAATGGCAGTTTTAAATATTAATGATAAATGTTTGTGTGTCGGTAAAGAAAGCTGAATGCAAACCCAATTCCAAAAAAGTTGGGATTAACTACAAATTGTAAATAAAAACAGAATGCAATGAATGTATTTGTTTAGTGAAATATATAATATTTTAAAGATTTGCATTAATGTCCGAATTCATATACAGTTTATCCCCTTTTGCTTTAATTGAGAGTGTGTACTTGTGCGGCACCAGACACAATAATTCCTTTGTACAAATCCAATTTTAAAAAAGTTGGGACAAAGCACAAATTGCAGAATGCAACAATGAATGATTTTTAAAATTCCATATTTTATACAGAATAGAACATTGATTATATATCAAATGTATAAACTGAGAAAATTGTATCATTTGCTAAGAAAAATTAGGTGATTTTAAACTTCGTGACAACAACACATCTTAAAAAAGTTGGGACAAGGCCATGTCTGTAAACATCTGGGGACTGAGAAGACAAGTTGCTTAAGTTGAGGGATAGGAATGTTAACCCAGTTTTGTCTAATGTAGGATTCTTGTTGCTTAACTGTCTCAGGTCTATTTTGTTGTATCTTCTGTTTTTTTGTGTGCCAAATGTTTTTTATCTGGACTCCAGCCTGGCCAGTTCAGTACCCGGACCCTTCTTCTACGCAGCCATGATGCTGTAATTGATGCAGTATGTGGTTTGTCATGTTGGAAAATGCAAGGTCTTCCCTGAAAGAGATGTTGTCTGGATGGGAGCATATTTTGCTCTAGAATATCAGTATATGTATATGGATATACCTTTCAGCATTGATAGTGTCCTTCCAGATGTGGAAGCTGCCCATGCCACACGCACTAATGCAACCCCATGCCATCAGAGATGCAGGCTTCTGAACTGAGTGTTGATAACAAATTGGGTCGTATTTCTCCTCTTTAATCTAAATGATATGGCGTCCCTAATTTCCATAAAGAACTTCAATTTTTGATTAGTCTAACCACAGAACAGTTTTCCACTTTGCCACAGTCCGTTTTAAACAAGCCTTGGCCCAGAGAAGATGTCTTCGCTTCTGGATCTTGTTCTCTTCTGTATACGGCTTCATCTTCGAACTATAGAGTTTTAGCTGGCAACGACGGATGGCACTGAAAATTGTATTCGAATAATGTTCGAAATATTTCAGAGCCTATTTTGTGTTTTTTAATACATGCCTCTATGTGATGCAGAGCCATCTAAGGGCAAGAAGATTACTGGCACCCAGTATGGTTTTCTGCCCCTGACCCTTACAAACAGAGATTTTTCCAGATTCTCTGAATCTTTTGACGATATTATGCACTGTAAATAATAATAATAATAATAATAATACATTTTATTTCATAGGCGCCTTTCTGACACTCAAGGACACCGTACAATCACC
>JAOUQV010338703.1:0-10809 GCA_028565295.1 Aspidoras spilotus
TGGGACACCAAACTTTACCCTACTGCTCATAGAATAGTGGTCATTTACATCTACAAATTGTTAACGGTCAGTCAAATAACACTTGAACCATGACAGGGTTGTTCCTTTAATTCCAACAAAATTTTCTAAAAAATAGCATGATCAATGGTGTCAAAAGCTGCAAAGCAATAAGGTCAAGCAATATAAGCATGGAAACAGAACCCTGATCAGAGGCCAGTAGCAAATTATTTACTAAATTAAACCAGCGCTGTCTCTGTGCTATGATGGGGCCTAAATCCTGAAATATTATTTTTATTCAGGTATGAACATAACCGCTGCGCTACAACCTTGAAAACTTACAACATGAAAACTAATGCATAAGAAAACTCCTTTTAAATTGGAAAATTTTATTAGGAAGTTGTTAGGAAGCTTTCAGTGAAAATTTCTTCCAAAGAATTCTAACATGTTTACAAAATTCCAACCACTACTGTACTTCTTACATGCACATCCTGTAAAATTATTATTTTTTTATTTATTTGTAACATACTCGCTTTCGCTTTCTTACTGACAACTAATCAAAGTATTAAATCTATTATGAATTTATGTTGAACTAGATAGCCTAAGCCCTCATTATAATAGGTATGAATCTATGATTCAACTGAACAGCAGCACCATTTATGTATTTTCACAATCTCTTCACTCAGAAATTAAATTACAGCCAAAAAGGAGAATATTTCCCATGCTCCTAAACCTCAAAATTAGTTACAGTTAGCCTGAATACTAAGCACTGGCTTTAAGAATACTTCATAAATGTCATTGTACATTATTACCTAAAAAGATGAACAAATTGTGTATGGAGAATACAGAGCTCAGAGAAATCATTAGATATTTCTGTAAATAGCTTTGAACCATGGGCCGTGTCCTAATTTCCTCAAGAACAAATCACATTCCGACTGGTTGGTAGAAACCAGCCATTAGAGAGCACAAGTCAGCGTATTTCTAGTGCCGGTGTTACTGAATGTTACTTCATACCGGCTTGGTCGCGGCCCGGGTTAACAACGACCAGTAGTACTGGCGGTAAGCAGGGTACTGGCGATAATTGGGCTACTATTTGCCAAAGACGACAAGGAGGGAAGCGTGTAAAGAGACGGAGAGAGAGAGAACAGGAGAGTAAAGAGTGTAGGCTTGAAGGTAGCAACCCTGAATGTAGGCATGATGACAGGGAAAGGTAGAGATGCACCACAAGTTGGCTGTGAGTTGGAGGAGAAAGAAAGATTCTGGAGTGAGCTAGATGAAGTAGCAGAGAGCATTCCCAGAGTGGAGAGATTGGTGATTGGTGCAGATTTCAATGGGCATGTTGGTGAAGGAAAATATCAGTGACTGTTTGTGAGCAGCAGTATGGTTTCATGTCAAGAGCACCAAAGAGCACCACAGATTTTTGCTTTGAGAATGCTGATGGAGAAGTATAGAGAAGGTCAGAACAGCTAGAAGAGAACTTGGGGAGATGGAGGTATGCTCTGGAATGGAGGGAATAAAAATCAACATTTGTAAGACAGAATACATGTGTGTGA
This sequence comes from Aspidoras spilotus, assembly GCA_028565295.1. Taxonomy (NCBI): domain Eukaryota; kingdom Metazoa; phylum Chordata; class Actinopteri; order Siluriformes; family Callichthyidae; genus Aspidoras; species Aspidoras spilotus. The sequence continues at coordinate 1,551 of JAOUQV010338703.1, forward strand.
ATGAGAGGGAAGCAGGTAGAACAGTCAGGCTACAAGGGGAAGTGGTCACAAAGGTGCATGAATTCAGATACTTAGGATCACCTGTCCAAGCAAATGGGAAGTGTGGAAAAGAGGTAAAGAAGAGAGTACAGGCAGGATAGAGTAGATGGAGAAAAGTGTCAGGAGGAATGTTTGACAAAAGGCTTGTAGCAGAAGTGAAAGGAAAGGTTCAAAAGAGAGTAGTGAGACCAGCCTTGATGTATGGTTTGGAGACAGTGGCACTGACTATGAGACAGGAGGCAGAGCTGAAGGTAGCAGAGCTTAAATGTTGGGGTTCTCATTAGGAGTGACCAGGATGGACAGGATTGGGAATGAGAAAATCAGAGGGACAGAACAGGTTGGAAAATTGGGAGACAAAGTTAGAGAGGGCCGATTGAGATGGTTTGGACATGTGCAGAGAAGGGACAGTAGATATATTGGTAGGAGGATGTTAGAAATGGACCTGCCAGGCAGGAGGCAGAGAGGAAGACCAAAGAGGCTATATATAGATGTGGACAATGTAGACATGCAGGTAGTTAGTGTAAACGCAGAAGATGCAGAGAACAGAGTGAGGTGGAAATTATTGACATGCTGTGCCGACCCCTGATAAAAGGGAGAGGCCGAAATAAGAAAAAGATTTGACTGGATGGTAGGTTGATTCATTGTTTGGTTAGTTCAAAATATTTCTGAATAGTCAATTGATTGGTTGATTCATTGGTTTGTTGATTGGGCCAACTGCTGAATTAAACGTTAGGAATCATCTGATTGGCTGTCATGCTTCAATGTTCAATGCCGTAGTTGTTGTAGGACTGCATCGTCACCTGTCAAGTGGGCATCGCTGATGTCAAACATTCAGGACTCACTTACCTGCGGCTATCTTCAAAAGATGAATATTCCCAATAAAACTGGCTCCATCACAACTCTCGGATTAGTGTCCTGCTTCTGTGCACATCCAGTGTGCACTATTAGTAATATTTCTGTTTCTGGCTACAGCATTCCCTCTTTTCCTCTGTCACAATTCTAGCTGTCAAATGTGACCCACATTTATCATTTAACAAACACATTCACCATGTCTCAAAAATCTAATTACTCAAAACATATCAAAACTGTTCCTGCATTTCCTAACCGGATGCTAATTAATTGGTCCATGGCTTTGTCTCCTCCAGGCTGGACTTCCGCAATTCCCTTTTTCGCTGGAATCTCTAGCAAGAGACTGTGCTGCCAGGATTCTATAGAATCACATTACACCCGTTCTACAATATCTACAATATATTCTCATCTACTACAGAAACAAATAAAACTCTGCCTTCTCATTCATCAATGTCTCCTAGAAAATGCCCCGCTCTACCTCAAAAAAGTCCTTACCATGCACAATACTTCAAGACTTCTCCATTCAACCAACAGCCGCTACCGACAGCCCCAGACCTAACTCTACAATATGGAAGACCGTGATTTTCAAGCTGTTGCCCCAAGTACACCTGAATTCAAACAGTCCTACTAGGAAATATTTATGCATTTCTGTTTTTTGTAGATTTTAATATTCTTGTTTTTTATATACATGTTTATTAATTTTTACCTCTGACTATATGATATTTCATACTGTAGTACATTAAGACTTATTTTAAATGCAATGTGCATTACAAAAAAATGTGTTATTATTATTGTTAATAGTAATATTGATTGGTTGGTTAATCTGTTATTTGTGATGTTTAGTTTATTTCTTGGTTTATTGGTTGTTGATTAGTGGATGGTTGGTTTATTACTTAGTTAATTATTTGGTTGAGCATTAATAGATGCTCATTGGATTTTTAGGTTGGTCAATAATTGGTTGATTGGTTGGTTTGTAGGTTGGATGGTTGATAAGTTATTTGATTGGATGATTGCTTAATTAATTGGTTGAGTTGGTGGCTAATTTTTTGACCTTGGTTGGATAACCGGGTAATTGGCTGGTTGGTTAAAAGGATGGTTGAGCACGTTTTATTGATAAGTTCATTCGCTTCTAGCAGATGGATTAATTCAATCGCACAAGTCAAATCTGCCGCCAATTTACGATCAACAATAAGCATTTTATATGAAACATTTGTCATGGCTCAACATACATTTTTAAATATGTGTGTACTAATACCCGAGTCTCACATCATATACAAAGTCACAAAGTCACACACACACACACACACACACACACACATATATATATATATATATATATATATATATTACACAAGTCTCCACACAGATCTTCTTGCAGCACTAACCACTGCGACACCCCATAACATATTAATATTTTTTCCCTAAACAAATGACTCAAATTTTAATACAAGAGATATGATTACCTTGAGTTGCACTTGAGGTTACTTGAGGTCATGTGAGGTGACAGCTCATATCATCTATTTATTTATCAACTATAATAGTATAATACATACAAACCTGATTCCAAAATAAATTGGGGCAAATTACAAACTGTAAATATAAACATATTGCAATAAGTAAAAAAAAAACATGACAATACATTCCATTTCTAAAAAAAATGAGCTATGGTTTTACTTTAAAATGAATCAAGAAGAAAAAGAACTATGGTCTAGATCCCTATATACTCAATCACTAACTTTTCTATTTAATTACATATCTACAGCTTTCTACTTAAACAAAAGTTGCCATTATAAGAAATATGGAATAAGATTTAACTTGAAGTAAGGTTACTCATGTCTAAAAGGAAGGAACAGACTTTCTTATATTTTATAGGCAAAATATATGGTATGTTGACAAAATACAGAGAGAATACAAACTTATAGTAAATTTTATAAAAGGACATTTGTCCAAACCTGGCTTATAATAGGATGGTCAACCAGATGTTTCTTTATATGCAAGTCAACCCATTCTCACTGCAGCAAGCTCTGCCATTTCACCTTGCATCATATTAGTGATGTAATGCTACCTTACAGGTGTTCCTAATCAGGAAAATACATACGATAAAGAGGAAAAGAAAATTTACCCATAGGGTCTCTAACTACATGAAACCTCAATGGACACATTTAATATTGCCCACAACAGCACACTCTTAGAGCTAAAGGGATTACAGCAATTCATTAATTTATCGTGACATGGTCTGTTCATTGTTTGCACTCTCTTTTCTGTCTAGTGATTTTATTGATTCAGAACAATAATGTGAAGCTTGTCTATGAGAAAAAGAAAGAGTTCAATTTGTGCACACAGAAACACACAGCTGTACTAGGAATTGATTAGCCTAATTGAAAACTTTGGTCACGTCACTGAGCATCAGCTTAGACACATTAGTTTCTTACTGTATCGAGGGTATAGATGCAGTGCAGGCTCAGTGCTTAAGGTTTAAATTTGACTACTGTTAAAATAAATCTGCTTAGTTTAGTAACTAACTCTCAACTAATCAGTTGTATATAAGCATCTGCTATAAGTAAGAGCTACAGGATTAACGGAAGGTCCGTTCACAATCTCATATGTGCTGATGACATTGTCCCAGTTCACAGTAAAAACTACATTCATTTAAATTTAATTTTATTTATAAAGCGCATTTGACAATGGACATTGTCCCAAAGCAGCTTAACAGAAAACATTGTAATACATACAGTAATTCTATAACAAACATAATATATATCATTTATAATAATAATAAAGTGAATGGGCAGTCGGAGGGAATCTGGCATGCGCAGGGTTGCTGAAATCTCCTGGTCACTCTGCTGTAGCGCATCCAAAAGAGTGGAGAAGAGTGAGAGGATAGAAAAGAGAAAAGGGAAAAAAGAAAGAAAGAGAACTATCTTATGAACATTTCAAACACAAGTTGTGCAGAGAGTGAGCAGAAACTCTGGCAGACTAGAACCTCACACCAAGGAATTTTACAGCTGTACATGGTGTAATTAAAAGACCATCCAGAGATAAAAAAAATATCAGAAACTTTACTTCTAGCTGCCTGTGGTCCTAATACCAGTACTTCAGTTTTATCAGAATTAAGTAAAATAATTTTTTACATACACTGTCTAATGTCCTTCACACATTCCTCAACTTAAGTAAATTGGTGTCTGTCCTCAGAATTGGCTGATGCATATAACTGCGCATCATCAGCATAACAGTGGAAGTTGCTATCATGAAAAGTAACTAGCCTAAGACAGAACCTTGTGGGACCCCAAACGTTACCCTTCTGTGCATAGAATAGTGGCCATTTACATATACAAACTGATAACGTCAGTCAAATATTACCTAAACCATGACAGGGCTGTTCCTTTAATTCCAACTACATTTTCTAGTCTATGAAGAAGAATAAGCCGCACTTAGCTCAAGCAATATAAGCAACATAACCATGATCAGAGGCCAGTAGCAAATTATTCACATTTTTGAAAATATTGGTCTATAATTTGACAGCTGCCAGGGGTCAAGATTAGGTTTTTTAATCATAAGTTTGATAACTGCTAATTTAAATGATTTAGGGACATGGCCAGTACTGAGTGAGGATAATTTTATGAGAGTTTGGATTATTTCCGGCAGTACATTTTTTTGAGTGAGGTTGTGGGTATGGGGTCTAATATAGATGTTGTAGATTTTGACAAAATGAATGAAATGAACTTTTGGAGTGAATTAAAGTATGATAATCTATGGTTTAAGGTAAATATATGAATGTCTAGTTGACTTAGATTACTCAGGTTAAGATTTACAGTATTGATTTTGTGCCTTGTGTTTGCAATTTTATCACTCAAAAAATTCATAAAGCCAGCGCAACTACAACTGGATAGTGGAAATGCTTCTGCAGTGATCTTCTTCTTAGTTAGTTTTGCTATGGTCTTAAAAAAAGCAAGGATTCTTTTTTGTTTTCTTCTATCAGCGAGGAGAAATATTTTGCTCTAGCAGCACTAAGAGATTTCCTATAGTTTACAAGACTCTCCTTCCATGCTGTGTGATACACAACCAGGTTTGTCTGATGCCATTTACACTAGTTTCCTGGTGGTCTGTTTTAGGGTCCGTGTGAAATCATTATACCAAGGTGCTAGTTTTTTTCTCTTTAATTAATCCTTTTTTAATTGGGCCTGTGCTATCTAGAGTACAATGGCATATTTAATCTAAGTGCTCAGCTGCCTAATTAAGCTCAGTGGGGTTGGAGGGCGATACAATCATAGTTGACTAACAAAATTATCTGCAATACTTGTTGAACGTGAAACAAATCTATTTTGATTCATAGTAATTTTAAAGGAGATAGGATGATGGTCTGAAATAAGATTACAACGTGGAAGTGTTACTATATTTAATTCCAATGTTAATATTAAATAAAGTGTGTGATGAGTGAGTTCTATTACGTTCTCGTTTACTCCCACAGAGCCAAAAATTGACGCCAATGCAGTTCTCAGGGAGTCTTCTGAATTGTTCAAGTGAATATTGAAATCTCCTGCAATTAGAGCTTTGTCTTCATATGTAAATAAATAAGCTGTCTGATGGCGCGTCATATTTCTTCATTGCTTTGCACTTGTTGGCTGCAGAGATGAGCACTCTTTTTTAAGCGCCCTCTGTTTCATGTTACTTAGCAAACTATCCGCTGATAAGCCAGTCCACATTTTCCATGTCTTCTAATGACCTCCACATTTGTCATTACATGTCCCTCAGTACTGCCATGTGGGAGCCTCATCACATAACTGTAGTAACATAACTTTCTGTAACTTTTTTCTATTCTGGCCATTTTGTAGTCTAGCTCATTGGCCACCTTCATCCATAAGATCCTCAACAACTTCTTTTCAAAAGTCTGCATTAGCCTTTCTTTTTTCTGTGTCCAGGCTTCACATCCATATATGACTTTTGGGCAGACTGTGATGTTCTGATTTCTATATATTTGTTAAGTTAACTGTCACCACCATGCCCATTTCCATAAATATAGTTAGTGGAGTCAGGTCAGGGTCAGTTGGATACTACTAGTAGCAGTGTAACACAGTGAGGTCATACCTGACTCCCCACCAGCATTTTACTAATGGATTGGTTTGTGTGCCACCAGGAAGGACCAAAACAATTCCTGTTAAAGGGCAGATGAGCTCCTTTTGAGTCAACGGTCATGCAAAAGCAACAGTAGGTCACTGAGGCCAGTGCTTTCTCTCAGCTTATTTTCTAATGTGTTGCAGGCCTGAAATGAAGAAAATAAGTTCCAGTATATTAACATATGAAATAAAAATGACCACAAGAATATTAATAAAATGTCCAAGGGTTCTACTGTCTAGAATGAAACAAAAGTCAATATAAGAACCTCAGTGTATTTTTATTAGCATTGTATGGTTTATATTTTATAATCAATCTATTATTGATTATAGTTTGAAGGAATTAATACAGGTCTACAATAAAGACAGTATCAAAACATCAAGATAAATGTGAAGGCTACAAAGAAATAGTGAGTGAAATATATAATCAGGTATACTCTTACTATAAGACACACTCATTTCCTTTGTAAGTAAAATTAAACTTAATTTACAAATCTTAACATATCATATTTTTTGTTTATATCATATTAAAGACTTTATTTTATTATATTTTATTATTGATGGATTTGTTTTTACTTATGCATGTGCCAAAATGCAGACGTTATAAACTAAGAATATAAAACCAAATCTGATGATAATGAAACAATCGATTTTCTCTGCAGTTATTATGGGTATGTTTCGAGTAGAGATAAACTCTTTTCTTTCGACAGCAAGGGTTTCAAATAACACACACAAAGTAACATCCTGCTGTGCTACACTCACTTCTCTAAATTACTCCACATGTTTTCTAAACTGTGTTAGTCTGTGCTATTATTTGTTTAAATTGCATCATTTTAGCAAAGTTCAGTACAATCAGTTGCATTTTACATAAAATATAGACATGCTGAATTTAATAGTGTGGCATCAACCACAGTGGATTAGGGTGTGGGCATGGCCAGAGTTACCCAACATGCAGTATTATGTTAATGTTTTTTATGTTCTGTTTCATGTGTTAATGTAGGTTATTAAACAGTAATAATTTTTTTTAGTTATAGTTAGTTTTGTTAAATAATATTGTTTTATAATTAATTAGTAAATTTTGTATATTCACAGGAAGTCTAGTGGGTTTAATAGGGTTGGGGAATTTGGTGAAAAGGCAAGGGACATCGATAAAATAAAAATGAAGCATCATTTAATTCAGAGTTTAGCAGTCGTATGGCATGTGGCAAGAAACTGTTCAGGAACCTGGCGGATCTGCTTTGAAGATTCTGGAACCTACATTCAGAGACCAGCAGCGAGAAAAGTGGAGGTGGCAGTGGTCACTATATATGTTCTAAATGGTGGTTAGGCAGTGACTTGAAGCTATATTGACTTCCTTCATGTAGCCGTGTACATTTCAATCTTCCCCTTACCTTCCTGTATCACCAAAGGCTAAAGTCAGAGTGTGTCTTTGCATTGTTAACCATATTGTTGTAGATCAGGAAAAATCTGATTGTGGTGGAAGGCATGAGAATGATGAAGCTAGTGAACAATATTACATGTCATATCCATACACCTTCACAGACTTTTTCAGGTTGTTAATCAGTTTTAACCAAAAATGAGGATAGGATTTCATTCTGAGTCCTTGCCACTGTCACCACCTGGCTTGATCACTGAGGAAAACTGACCTTATCTAAATTTTATATTTATATACTGTACATAAAAAGCACTATATAGATAAAATTGAATTGGATTGCTAAATCCATGCTAGTAATTTATCAGTTATCAGATTCTAAGCATGTTTGGCCTGCTTTAATATTATTGCGTTATTTTATGCATGCTTCTGTACATATCACAAAGATGACATATGACCAAGATGGCGTTGCGTGCACATCGCAAAGCTCAGCGTCTGTCTAGATTTCACTATTTCGTAGTGTTTCATTCCAAACAGCCAGGCATGCATTACATACAGCCGACAGGCTTTGCTCGATATTGGTATGAACTGCATACATAGTTAATTTAATGTTAATCCTCTTCCCCGGAAAATCTTAAGGACTCCGTTGACTTTTGAACTGACTTACACATGAAAGAGGACCTAATGCACGCACATAAACAAAACATAAACAAAAGAAAGTAACCGCTGCGGAGTTTAGGCAAAGTTAAAGTTAAACCCTCATTAGACATCAATTCCCAGCATTTTTCTTGCTAATGTGCATTCTTTGATGAATAAAATTAATGAATTATGACTCTGGACTACAACGCAGAGCTGGATCCAGGAATCTAACATCATGTTCTTAACAGAGACGTGGCTCAACAGTAACATCCCCAACAACGCGGTGAAGCTGGATGGGCGGACAGAGTGGCAGAAAACTCCGGTATTTATGTAAACGAATCATGGTGCACAGACTCCACTCTGACTGAAAGTCATTGTTCGGCAAACACAGAGTATCTGTTGATTAAGTGCAGACCCATACTTTTATTCCTCCCAATGCTAATGTTTTCCGCCCTTTATCCCCTTATGCACAGAGATTCTTTCAGATTCTATGAATCTTCTAATGATATTTGGCAGGAAATTTCAAAATATCTCACTTTTAACATTTGATATGTTGTCTATGTTCTATTGGGAATACAATATCAGTTCTTGATTTGTAAATTAACTGTTTTAATTAACTGTTTGTACTTTGCCCCAACTGTTTTTGGAATTGGGTTTGTAGTATTATAAAATAAAAACAGAAACTACAAATAGTAGACATATGGGAATATATAGAAAAGTTTTGAGTATTACATTTATTCTTATGTTATTTTGCAGGTGATTACAGTTTTATTAAATTGTCAAAAATATTTCGTGACCATGCATCCATTTCACCAAACTGTAAACACAAAACCTAATTCACACAATAAATTCACAAAACCTCAGACTCTTCTGCAAAACCAACTTATTGCCTCAAAACAGTTCAAGCAGTGATCAATACCAAACAATGTTGTCAAATTAGGCCTGGAGTCAATCAAAATAAAAAAAACAGCTTTGAACATTCATTACACACACAACACTGAAGAAAGGAAAACACAACGATCAGTTCAAGTTGTATAAATAATCTTTATTGTCCATGAAGGAACATGCAGTTTCAAAACAAAACTCTAGTTAAACAAAACAAGTAATTATGTACAGTACAGTAATATATACAGGGGGTTAGACAATGAAACTAAAACACCTGTTTTTAGACCACAATAATGTATTAGTATGGTGTAGTTCCTCCTTTTGCGGCCAATACAGCGTCAATTCGTCTTGGGAATGACACATA
>JAOUQV010338734.1:0-10805 GCA_028565295.1 Aspidoras spilotus
CATTCGAGCCCTCACTTCCAGACTCTGCAACAGTTTCTTTCCACAGGCGATCAGACTCCTCAACAATCAGAGTCTAACCTGAACATGCACACACACACCACTCTGTTTAAAAAAAAAAGTTTACAAATATTTCTTACTACCTCATACAGGTACACAATGCCCCTCATACACAATGCCACTTTTTATAAAATTACAATTTTATATAATTACAATGGTTCCCCCCTTGTACTTAATTCTGTTTTGCACTATCCCGTATTTTTGTTTGTATTGTCCTGTATTTATTGTTTGTACTGTTTGCACTAGTGCACTTTAATGTTGTACCTTGGTCTGGAGGGACGTTGTTTCATTTCACTGTGTACTGTAACACTGTATATGGCTGTATATGGCTGTATATGGGGTCGTCACCCATGCGCCCTGCTGGAGCGCTCTAGTGCTGGAGAGGAGGAACTTCTATCTCCACCTAAGGCATTCAGACTTGATCTTATCGGTCATGGTTTTAATTAGAATGCAGTTATTACAGATATAATTATCAGTAATGAGAGAGAAAGACTGGCATCATTACACTCTCCTATTTCCATACCACTATGTATGTCATCACTTCAGACAGTCTTTCTGTTCTTCATCCTTTAAAAAAATATTCATTCTTGCTAATCATTGCTATCTCATGTTCAACAATATATAGATAAGCTAAGACAATATATATAAGAAAGCTAAGACGAGAAACTATGACGTGTCTAAAAATGTTGGCAGCGGACAGCATGAAGCCAAATAAATTGAGGCATCATTTAAAAACATTACACTCCAACCACGCTGATAAGCCAATTGAGTTTTTTCAGAGAAAACATGCCGAATATTGCCAACAATCATTCCCGCTTTGTGAATGCTACTTCATTAAACCAGTGAGCAATTTTAGCATCATAGAAGGTGGGTAAATTGCTCCATGCAAAAAAACCTGTTACAGACTAAAAAACAATAAAGTTATTATTTGTTGTAAAAATTATTAGTATTTCTTTTTATTTCTTTAAGCATATAATTTAATCAGTATTTCTTATTTCTTTAATTCTTATAAGGATATACAGTGTTATGCAGATGTAAACTTATAACAATTTTATAGACAAATGATAATATTTTCAGATAAAATGTTTACTTCTTCCTAGGGGAGGTGTAACAGAAAATAGAGAAAACACTGCTCTAATCAATACCCCATAGATTCTCTATGGGCTTTAGGTCTGGCATATTTGCTAGCCAATCAAGCACAGCGATAATGTGGTTATTAAAACAAGTCAATAAAATTTTTTATTAAAGTGCTTTTCACAATGGACATTGTCCCAGAGCAGATTTACAGAAACATTTTATCCTAGATGAGCAACAATAGCAAGGAAATACTCAATGTGGATGTAAGGAAGAAACCTTGAGAGGAACCAGACTCATAAGGGAACCAATCCTCATTTGGGTGATACAATATAATCTGTATATATCTAATGAATAATTCTATAACTAACAATAATACATACTATTTAAAAATAATAATAATTAAAGTGATGGTGATAATGTTGAAAAATGGGCAGTCGGAGGGAATCTGACAGACGCAGGGTAGATAACGTCTCCTGGTGCCTCCGCCATAATAGGTGTAGCTCATCCAAAAGAGTAGGGAAAAAAGAGAGAATAGAAAAGAGAAAAGGGAGAAAAGAGAGAAAGGGAAAAGGAAATAAAGAGAGTTAGATACGATTCACTATCTAATGGTCAATCCAAACACAAGTTGTGCAGAGCACAAGAAGAAACTTTGGCAGACGAGAGCTATGACAGCATAAACACAGAGTAAAACCAGAAGGTGACACATACACAAGGGAGCCCTGGGACATAAAGCAGCCAGACACTCCACCACCAACAAACTTTAAACTGGAGGTTAAACTGATATCTCCATGGGTGGATACAATAAAGTCTATTAGGTGTATCCCCTTCACAACTCCCCCCATTCAGCAGCCAGTGGAGGAGGGGATTAGCGAGACAGCAGACTGTATTTGACCACCCCGACAGGCTGGATTCTGGCAGGCGTTTGCTTACTCTGTCCCAGGGAGTATGACATGTGGCAGATTATGCATTGGAGTTCTATACAGTGGCTGCAGCTATTGCTTAGAACATACTCGTCCTGAAGGCTGCCTTCCGGAATGGACTCGAGCTCGTCTGTAGAAATGATAACATGACTGTCGACTTTCTTATCCCCATGGCCATCAAACTGGACTATCTCCTCCATGCAAGACCAGTGTTACATGCGGTGGTGGTGCGCACCCCAGCAATATAGATGATGCATGCCCAAGCTGAACGTGTCATAGCTCCTGTGCTGCAGCAGGCAGAAATGTCACGAGGATGTCACTGGAATACCCAGTGTTGCTGAGGACATCCCCACGTCCTGCTGCGCCACCGACATTGTAGAGATATCTTGCTCAGCTGAGGATGTCGCCCTGATCTCCTGTTCTGCCGTAGAGGTCGCTGCGCCCACTACCTCGGCCGTCTTGCTTCCTCCTACACCTTGCTACACTTCGGATATTGCTCCTAAGGTCACTTCCCACTTCACCACCGTGTGTTCCACTCCCCCCCAGCATCATGGATCTTACGACTCCCGCTCTGCCTTTGCTCAGGGCTCTACTCTCCCAGATGCCTGCGCTGAGGCTCTGTGTCCCCCCTCATGCTCCATGGGGGTCCTAGCTTCACCCTCAGGCAGTCCTGTTAGCCTAATCTCTCCTCTGGTCTTTGCCAATATAGTGGCTCCTGATCCTAAGTTAAGTTTCCCCCAAAATCCCAATTCAGGAGAGAGTAAAGTTTGGGAGGAGGATCTTGATGTTTCGTTGAGCTTCCGGAGTGAGCTCATTGAGGTGAGACTCAGAAACCTGGAAACTATGGCATCCTGTGGAGATTCAGGGAACAGGGCAACCCGATGATGTCACATGTTAACGGAAGTAGTGGTTATGGAGCAGTCACATAAACTGATGAACTGCAATTGCAATCCGCGCACTGATTACCCTGGTTATTTAAGTTGTGTTTTTGCTCTGTTCAGTTTTTTTGTTTCATGCCACGTTGTGCCTAGTTCCTTGTTTTGTTTTTTTTTCTCTCATGTTTACAAGTTTATTTATTTGTTTATTTATCTTCTTAAGTATTATTATTAAAATAACTCTCTGCATTTACTTTTGCCTCATTCCTGTGTGTTTCTGAACCTGAGTCGGCATTACAACAGCATTCAAACATCCCAGTTTACCAATAAACTATTACTATGAGCCTCCAGCTCTGAGCCCTGAACTATAGAGGACCATATATGATATGTTTGACTAAATATATATACGTTTTCAGCCTATATTTGAAGACTGAGATTTAGTTTGAGTCACGGACACTAACTGGAAGATTATTCAATAGATGTGGGGCTCTATAAGAGGATGATATTTCAAGGCTGCAGTTATCCCAGTTGCTTGTGCAACTTAAGGGACCATTTTAAACACAGGAAGCCTTTGCAATTGTTTTGTGTTAAATATTCTAATTTTCTGAGATAATGACCTTTGGGTTTTTATTGGCCTGTAAGATATAATCATTAACATTATTGGAAATAAACACTAGAGATAGATCATTGTGTTTTAATTAATCTATATAATATACGTGTTTAACTTTTTGTATTGAATTACTGTAATAAATTAAGTTTTATGATTTTCTAATTCATTGAGATGCACCTGTATGTACATATAATGTGTAATAAATGCTTTATTTCATGAATAGTACCACCCTGTTGTAAAATAATATTAAATTTCATGTTTGTTAGAAAGCATCGACATAGATATAACATTACATTTTCAGGATGATTGGTCAATAACAACTCTTTCAAATAGCACTTAAAATGGATTGGCTTAGAGTAGTCTCACATTTGATGTGTCAGACTTCTAATTCAATCATTCATTTTATTCTGAGTAATCCACAACGGCCCCTGCACTTCTGGGCGGAAGAGTAGCAACAACCCTAGACAGACATAAAACCATTGTAGGGCATTCACACACACACACACAGCTGCACACATTCTCACACTGTTTTTTTCTGGGCATAATTTTTGGGCATAATCTCTAGGACTAGTGGAGTAGGTTTTCCATATTATGCAAATTATCATTAAATCTAAGTGATTAGTCTTGATCCAAATGCATTTTTCCAATAAAAATCTGGGGTGGGTGTAATAAGTGTAAGCCGTTATACACTCTAAATTCCTGCCAAATTTGGTGTTTCTGGGTCTTACGGTCATTGATCCATGATGCATTTCACCTGACAAAAATATTAATAATAATAAGAAGAAGAAGAAAAAATACTAACAAATACAATAACATACTAAAACTACATGATTCAACCTTAATTAATGTTGTATTAATTACTAAATAATGTTAAATCTTCTATAATGGCATTTTAATATAAGTGCTAACATGTCATGCCATATACCATCTGCCTGGCCCCTTATAATCCTGTCCATGTTTTAATGCTGTCCCCATTACATTACTATCATTACACTTCCTTAAATGTTGTAATGTCAGTGCCTTAACAGATGACCATAGTAGCATAATTTGTAAGATGCGATATGGGTCAGCAACTCTATTGTGTTTTAGACAGCTTGTAGACTCAGTTTTCATCATCTTCAACCATAGGATCCTCAACAACTTCTGAAGTTCCTGAAACATCTGCCTTTCACCATGATCTCCAGTATGATTTCAATATTGTTATAACTTCAGCTTATATAAACTTTATTAAAAACAATTATGCAGGTGTCAAAATGGGCTTATGAAGACACTATGAAGCCTTATGAAAACTGCTATATAGAGGATTTTTTTCATCTTTCGGCTTTTTTCCCTGTCACCAGGGATCTGGCACATGTTTTACACCGGATGCCCTTTCTGACGCAACCCTCACCCTTTCGGGCTTAGAGCCAGACAATTTAACTTCTCCAATTCACCTACAATGACAATTTAGCATTGCCAATTTACCTAACGTGCATGTGGGAGGACACTGGAGCACCCGGAGAAAACCCACGCAAACACGGGGAGAATATGCAAACTCCACACAGAAATTCCCAGGTTTCCCCACCCGGGGATCGAACCCGGGTCCTCTTGGTGTGAGGCCACAGCACTATCCACTGCGTCACCGTCGTAGTAAATTAATATATGGAATCTACTACTTAATAAGTTGTCTTCTTACATAACCTTATTTAAATGTATATATATATATATATATAAAACATTTGACTAAATCTTTTGTCAAGCTGACATAAACAGCAAAAGTTGTATTATATTTATGTATGTGGGTTTAATTTTAGGCGACTTTTTATTTTTATGCCTTTCATTATTATGCCTTGAACACTGTTATCAAAAAAAAGCAGTAAAAAAACATAACACACAGGTTTGTATTAGTTGATTTATTAAATACTGTATTTTGTATTTCTGCAAATTTTGCTGGACCACAAATCAGAATAACGTGTACAGGGACAAATTTAATGACCTCAGCTCTTGTTTTATTCATTCACAATTTTTGATAATCTTCCTCGAGGCATCATCAGTGAATTTTTTGTCCATACATTGGAGGGAGATTTTTTGGTTGGCATCCTGTATCTTTTTAAATTAACAGTGGGCTATAGAGGGGTTTGGAATGCTAGCAAGTTTGCTGTAGATTATACACTACTGCTATAAACACACAAATACCAATAATATCATCATCGCTAAAATCAAAGCAAATTTTAAAATCACCCTATACAGCCTAGTGTTTCTCGTGGTTTCATTTGATTATGTTTGCCTTAGTCTTCATTTAAATTCAATTTTACACTGCTCCAAAAAACAGGTAATACTTAAACACAATGTAACTCCAAGTCAGTCAAATTTTTTTTTAATCATGCTATTTAGTTAGAAAGCAAAACGGATTGTGAATCAATTTTACCTGCTATTGTACAAACAGAACTGGTAGAAAAGAGAGGCAATTAGCAAGACCACCCCTATAAAGGAGTGGTTCAGCAGGTGGTGTCCACAGATCATTTATCTGTTCTAATCCTATTCTGCCCGATATTTTTGTCACTATTGCACTTTCTTAGTGCTCTCACACATAGAAGTAGCATGAGTACTCAGGTAGTAGAGATAATCTAAGATGGCACATCAATGCAAGCAGTGGGAAGAAGTTGTGTCTGTCTGCACAGTAGCCAGAGAATAGAGGAGATACCAAGAGACAGGCCAGAACAACAGGAGACATTGAAAGGGCCATAGGACGGTAACAACCCAGTAGTAGGTCTGAAACCTTTTTTGTGCAAGGAGGAAAAGGAGGAGCACTGCCAGATCGACGAAAGTGACCTACAGCATGTCAGTAATATGCATGTGTATACTCAAACTGTCAGAAACAGAGACACCATGAAGAACATGCCTGCAACTTCCTCCACTGTGACCAGAAGGAGGACATTTGACACCTCATCAGGAGCATGACTAGGCATTGTAGCGAGTTCATACAGGTATATAGAGGCCACACACTACTAAGCCTCATTTTAATTGTGATTTTACACTTTATTTTGAGTATTATTTTCAAATTCAGTCATCCATGGGATAATAATTTTCATTTACGTTGTTCATTTGTAACGCTGACTCAGATTCAGGAACACACAGGAGGAGGCAGAAGTAATTGCAGAGAGGTTTCTTTAATAATAAACTAGCTAAACTGCAAACAAAAAATAAGAACACAATAATAGAACTAATAAACACAATAATCACATACTTAGGAACACTATGCACTTTACTCATTTAGGCATAGCGAACACATAGCGTGAAACAAAAACATCCAGAGTCACTTTCGGTGTATAATGCCGCGTACTGAACAACTTAAAAGTCACTACTTATATAGTACAAAAATTAGTGCATGAAACAGTATCAGCTGTGTTCAATAGTTCGCGTGACAGCCCCATAATTACTGCTTCCGTACACAATTTTGAGGGGTGTATTTATATAGTACATTTTACAAAGGAAAATTGTCATAAAGCAGCTTTGGAAAAACTTAATACATTACAAAATCTTGATGTTTATGTACATATTACTTTTTTTTAATCCTTAATTATCAAGCCAGAAAGCAAAAGTAGCAGGGGAAATGAAGGGACTCAGAAGAGAATCATATCCTCATTTGGGTGATAACAGACTAAACAGTCTGTTTAAAAAAAGACTACAAATGTGTGTGCAGTGGTGAGCGTGAAGTCCACAAGATGTTTCCAGCAGACTTGGCTGCTCCACATTATATAAGCCCCCACCGGAAATTGACTACCAGGGCAGACCAGATAGGAGTAGGAGATGAGGGCAGGATCAGCACTCTTTCTAAAGTAATGCGTTTAGGTTGGCAGAAAAAGAAAAATGGCAGTAATGAGAAATAATTCGGTAGGTTCATTGTAATACAGGAGTTTAAGTACTCCTGCAATACTCATTTTAGCAGCACAACTAAAAGGGAAATCCAGGAAAAAAATAAAATACCTAGAACTATAAACTGAATGCCTCACTAAACATGTGTCTTGAGCCTAGACTTAAACACTGTGACTGTGCCTGAGTGCTGAAACTTAGTTGGAAGACTGTGGAGCTTTGTAAGAGAAGGCTATGGGATCAAATATAAATTTGATTATTATAGAAACCTGCAAGCAGCCTACAAAATGTGTCAATAAATATTAATAGCTTACTTACTGTCAAATGAGAGCTTGTAGTTTTACATGTTAGTAATAGAAGTTTATATTTAATCTGGAATTTAATTAGGCCGAAGAAGAGTAAATAAGACAGGGGCTATGTGATCGTATTCTTAGTTCTAGTAAGAACTCTGGACTAACTGAAGCTTGTATATGCACCTGCTGGAACATCTTGACAACAATGCATTACAATAATCTAATCTTGAAGTAAGAAAGTCAAACCAGCCATTAGAGTGCACAAGCCAGTGTACTTAAGAAGAAAACAAAGAAGTAGGAAAGTCATGAATTAATATTTCAGCATCATGTAGTGTCAAGATATTTATTAATTGAGCAATGTTTCTGGACAACAAGGAAAATGCCATGTGATGTGATTTCTTCATTTAAGGAGATTTTACTTTTATAACAAAAGTTTGGTATCGCACCCTCAATTAATGCAAATCTTCTTTTTCTAGATGGTGTGTTTATGATAAATCATATGATATTATGATATATACTTCAAAAACAAAGGGTGCGATTCAACTGGTTGTTATGTCTGAAACCAATTTTATGACAAACCCTCAATGAACACAAGCTTGTTGCAGAGTTCAGAGGTTAGTCTGCAGAGAGTCAGCAGTGAGCAGAAAGAAAAGCATTGAAGAAGGAAGAAGTCACCAGAGTTGAGTCAGACAGTTCAGTCCGAACTGGAAGAAGCTTAGAGACAAAGAAGTTAAGAAACAACTGACAGCTGACGGCCCTTGATTGCCTTAACCATAGTTAATTTATGCCAAGTCGCATGCTGGTCATGTGTTAACATATTCTATAGAGCGCTAGTCATATGATTAAAATGTCTAGCTACCGAACTTAATTTTTGCAGTATTAGCTAGTTCCGTCCTTCTAAAATTGGTACAACAAGAATATTCTATTCTAAAAAGTATTCCCTATCATTAATAAAATCTATATTTTTCTTATTATTCTGATATCCGGTCCAATTGTTCCACTAATTTTAACTAACTACTTTTAAATAATGACACTCAACTTCCCATACCTTCCCAATCCAAATCGGAGGTAGTGCCCTTTTTGATATATTTATATATGCAATTGAATATTAATGTTTTTCAAGTTCCCCTACATTACACAGCTTAGAGTCATAATCTTTCAAATCTACATACAGATAATTTTTAGACAAATAAGTTATTAACCAGGAGAAAGCCGTTCCTTTTACTCTAACAAAATTCCCCAGTCTATGAAGGGGAATACTATGATTCAATTAAAATTTCTTTATATAATTTCTTCTCATTTATATAGCGCTTTTTTACAATGGAACATTGTTACAAACCAGCTTTACAAAAATTATATATAATACATACATTTGAAATTTAAATTTGATCACTTCTATTTTATAGGATATATAACCTGTGTTAATGAACAGTTAATTATTTTGTTCCTGGTAGAATTTGTTTTAAGAACGATGTGGGTAAGGAATCTAGTACACAGTTTAATGACTTTGTTTAGGACATTAGCTTGATTAAGACTGTCTCATTAACAGAACTGGTTTTCTTGTTTATAATCAGAATAGTTTATATTATTGACCATATAAGCTACATAATTATATTATTTTACATTATTATTATTTTTATATCTGATACTTTCAAATTTTTCAATGGACAAATTCATGAAGACTACTACGAATATATTGATGTTTTACATATCTTTTTACTAGTTAATTTTTCTAGAGTACTAAAAGGATTATTTACATTTTCTTAAATTAGGGTGAGTTTCTTAAATTATTGGTGAGTTTTGCTGATTTTGCAGTACTAAAAGCATTTTTATAGCACATGTAACTTTCCTTCTATGATATTTAAAACACTACTAGTTTAAATTTAAACCACTTATGTACAAATTTTTGAGATACAGGAGGTTGACTGTAATAATTTAGAAAACTATTTAAATACTTTAGATTTTTTAATCTGCTTTTTTACTTTTTTGTTAAGTTTTAGGAACAGATACAGTGTCAGTATACTGAAACCTAGACAAAAAACTGCTGTAAGCAGCACTTAATGGGGCCACAGCATACTACTTCATCAGGTATTGCCTTCACTAATTTAAACACCTCTTTAAATAATTCTTTGTAACCTCACTCTGATGAAGGCGTATAACATTAGCCCCTACATGGATAGCTATTTTAGAAATACTGTGTTTACCTAATACCAAAACATTACCTTCTATGGCCTGGTATGTACACCCTAAATCAAAGCAGCTAGTGCCCTAAGCTAAAAAAGTGTACAGATAACTAAGTTAAATTAAAAATGCTTGAGCTAAAATGTGGTAAGCTAAACTCCATAAAAGATGGAAAGATAAACAATCTAAATTGTGAAAACTAGTCAAGCTAAAGGGAAGAAAAATAAACATAATAATCGGCGGAATACTAAAGAAAGCTTCTGTCATCTTCTGGTGATTTTTGTATGGGATGGCAACCCCATCCCATAACATAACCAAAATGCAAAAGGGAAATCTGCTTAAATACAATGAACAGCAAGGCAAAAAGTGGAAACTTGAAAAAGTTGAACCAGAAAGCTTAACACTCAAAGATACGACAAAAAAAAATACAAATAAATGCAAAATACAAAAGCTAGATTCAGTTTTACTGGAATTTCTGACATACGGTACATTGCTCCAAAGAAAACCATAGAAAAAGCAGCACTTTTTAGCAGTGAATGTTAAATGGCAAGGTTAACAATATTAATTTATCAGCTTGTATGTTAAACAAAAAGTTAAATAAAGGGTTAAATACATATAAAATAAACACATAAACCATATGTGTTTATTATTAAATAGCAATGATAAATTTACTA
The DNA here is from genome assembly GCA_028565295.1 of Aspidoras spilotus. Classification (NCBI taxonomy): domain Eukaryota; kingdom Metazoa; phylum Chordata; class Actinopteri; order Siluriformes; family Callichthyidae; genus Aspidoras; species Aspidoras spilotus. Next base: position 10,540 of record JAOUQV010338734.1, read on the forward strand.
ACGATACTAAGAAATTTATGGGGGTGTAGCCCAATTCTGCCCAGTTCCATACCTGTCCAATATTCCTAACTTTTAATTCAGTAATATGACATTTATAAGAATTTTTATCCCGTTTATTAGTATATGATTTCTCTTAGTTTTCTCTCAAAAATAATTAAACTAGAAGTTAATAAGAATAGCATTTTTATTAGAACAGTTTTGCTCAAAATATTGCAATGCACACAACATTATGGGTGACATACCAGAGTTCAAAAGAGGACAAATTG
>JAOUQV010338799.1:0-10803 GCA_028565295.1 Aspidoras spilotus
CACTACTGTCATGCTGTTCTCATACATGTCCTGCACCAATCTAACGTACTTCTCAGCCACTCCGGAATTCCTCATACAATACCACAGTTCCTCTCTCGGCACCCTATCATAAGCTTTTTCTAAATCCACAAAGACACAGTGTAGCTCTTTATGACCTTCTCTATACTTCTCCGTTAGCATTCTCAAAGCAAAAATCGCATCTGTGGTGCTCTTTCTTGGCTGGTCTAACTATTCTCTTATAAAACTTTAATTTTTCTTTTGCTGCAACCCTTTTGTCACACATCACTCCTGAGATATTTCTTGCCTGTACTCTCTTCTTTACCTCTTTTCCACACTCCCAATTTCCTTGGACAGTTGATCTCAAGTACCTGAACTACTTCTCCCTGTAGCCTGACTTTTCTACCTTCATCACTCTCATTCACACACGTGTTCTGTCAGTATAATAGGATATAATATACAGTAATACATAGAAAGAGTTATATAGTAGCCACTATAATTAATCAATTTATGAGATATTTATGAGATATATAATCCACTTTATGAACTCAAGTACCATTTATACCTACAACATGGCCCAGTGGGTAGCACTGTCAATTAACAGCAAGAAGGACCTGGGTTTGATTCCCGGATAGGATGACCTGGGAAATTTTTGCATCTGCTATACAGCCTGTATGTGCCAACAGAAATGCAGCTCTGTGCTGCTCTTGTAGTGAAAGCATCAACATGAAATGGTGAAAGAACTATATGTTAATTTCTAGTCACTACTCGTCACTGGTGGAATTTGTGATGGAGAGAGCGAGTCCATTTTATTTACAGCGGGAATTTACCACTATCCTTATAGTGTTCATTCCTCCAAGCTCTAATAGTACGTGTAATGACCCCCGCAACACTAATGTGGAGACAAGTGCAAGTTTATATTTATGCACACACAAAAAACACGAGCAGCACAGAGTGTTGGAATAAACAAAACAAAACAAACAGGATTAACAAAACAAGATGGCTGACGGCAACGCTCTAAAGATATGCAGATAAATGACTCAAGCTGGGGATCCACAACAAGAAAACAAACACACACAAGAAAACAAAACATGAGCAGGGGGTAAACATGAGTGAGCACAGGAAATCATGAAAAACATAATCAAAGGTAAACACAGTGCTAACTAAGCTAAACAGGCTATAGGCTAGGAGAAATTACATTAACATAGACAAAAGCAGGGGCAGTCGTAGGCTTGTGGTTAAGGAACCGGCCTTGCAACCGGAAGGTCCCTGATTCGATTCCAAGTAGCGACAAGTCGTGGCTGAAGTGCTCTTGAGCAAGGAACCTAACCCCAGTTGCTCCCCGGGCGCCGTGATGGCTGCTCACTGCTCTGGGCACGTGTGCTCACTTCACCTGTGTGTGTGTATTTGTGTGTTTCACTGCACGGATGGTTAAATGCAGAGGACCAATTCTGCTGTGTGCAGACACAGTGGCAGAATGTATCACTTTCTTTCACTTTCAAAAGCATGGCAAAATAGTCCGTAGTGAAATAACCGTGTTGACCTGCAAGGAACTCTAACCAAACTGAACTTTAAATACGTTTTCAGGAGAGCTAATTGAAGTTCTCCTAATGAATCCCAGGTGTGGCTGGTTAAAGTTTCATTGTGTCTAAATTAGTCAGAGAGTAATTAGGAGCAGAGACATGACAGAACCTCCCCCAAGGGGCCATCTCTGGGAGCCTCTCCTTCTCCCTCAGGCCCTACCGGGTCTACAAAAAGCTGGCTTTTGGGGATACCTCTGGTGGAAATCTTCCATCCGCATAGGATCCAAGACATCTTCAGCCATGACCCAACTATTTTCCTCTGGAATGTATTTCTCCCAGGTAACCAGGTATTGGAGCTTTCCCTGTCATTGTCGAGAGTCCAGGAGCTCTCTGATAGCGTAGATGGCGTTATTTTCTACAGGTCTGTGCGGTGCTTGTTACTCCTCCACATCTGCTAGAGGTCCTAGTATAATAGGTTCAAGCTGGCTGACATGCAACGTGGGGTGAACTTGGCAATAACAAGGCAAATGGACCTAGTTTGTAAATTCATTGATTCTCTTGAAGATGGGAAATGGACCAATGAACTTGGGACTAAGCTTCATGGAGGAAGGTAAGTGAAGATGTTTCGTTGCCACCCAGACTTTGTCTCCTGGTTGATAGCTTGGATTTTCCCTGTCTCCAGTCTGCTGCCTATTTCATGATGGCTATAACGTTAGCAATTTTTAGTGGATGAGAGCCCAGACCCTCTAACTCTTCTTTAACCAGTCATCAACTGCCAGATTGTCAGCTGGGTTGGTGTTCCATAGATATAGTGGAGGCTGGTAACAAAGCACACATTGGAATGGTGTGAGTCCAGAAGCAGAGTAAAGAAGTGAATTCTGGTAGTAATCTGCCCAAGGTAAGTATCTGGCCCAATCCTGGGGTATATGATCTCTCTGCCAGATCATTGTCTTTTGGATGATATCTGGACGTAAGGCTTACAGCAATCCCAGTTTTTTCATAAAGTGGGTCCAGATCCTGGATGTGAATTGGATGCCCCATCATTAATAATGTCTTCAGGCAGACCACAATACCTGGACATCCTCTGGAAGATCAATTTGACTTTCTCCATGGCTGTGGGGAGTCCAGTAAGGGGGAAGAAATGCATCGAATTGGAGAATCAATCAATTACGACCAGAATGGTGTTATTTCCTTTAGAGGGCGGTAAATCAGTGACAAAGTCCAGGGCTAAGTGGGACCATGGTCTCTCAAGGATTGGTAAGGGCAGCGTCTCCTCGTCTAGCTCCCATCTGATGGTGTTAAAAAAAATTTCCTTGGGATAATGGGATGGAATCATCCTTAAATATATGAGCCAAAGCGTCCACCTCCTATTCTTGCTCCCAGGTCTATAAGCAATGGACAAGTTGAACCGAGTAAAGAACAACGCCCACTGGGCTTGCCGTGAATTAAGTCTCTTGGCTTCTACTTAAGGTACTTGTGGTCAGTGAAAAATATAAATGAATGAAATTCTCCCTCTAATCAGTGTCTCCATTCTTCAAGTGATAGTTTAACTGCAAGGAGTTCACAGTCACATACATTGTAGTTTCTCTCTAGTGGAGAAAAGGCTATTGGAAACAGTTTACTAGGTTCTCCTTGACAGAGAGACAAGACAGCCCCCACTCTCATCTCTGAGGCATTAACCTCCACACAAAATGGTAGTTCATAGTTGGGTTGTTTAAGAATAGGGGCCTTAGTGAAGGCACCCTTTAGTGCATTGAAAGCTCGTGTGGCTTCAGGCTCCTTTGAGCGTATTAGTCAACATAAAGGCAATGGAACTGAAATTTATGATAAACCTTCTATAAAAAAATAGAGAAACCTAGGAATCGCTAAAAATCTTAACTGTTCTGGGCTGAGGCCAATTTCATGTTTCCACTTTGTTTTAGTCCATGGCTATGCCCTCAGGTCCTATTTTGTATCCCAAAAATTCAATCTTCTATTGATTGAACAAACACTTTTCTCACTTGACAAACAGTTAGTGTTGGAGCAGTCTTTGTAACACCATTCTCACGTTCCCAGATGTTACTTACAGGATCGGGTGCATACACTAGGATATCGTCGATGTACACTATAACCCATCTGCCCAGCATGTCCCATAAAACCTTGTTGATGAGGTGCTGGAAGACACTTGGTTGCGAAGCTAAACCACATGGCATCACGCAGTACTCGTAGTAGCCAGAGGCGAGGCTAAAGGCTGTCTTCCGTTCGTCACCTTTTCTTATCTGAAAAAGATTATAAGCACTCCGGAGATCAAGTTTGGTGTAAATTCTCGGTTTCTCTGTTTCTCTGAGCTGCAGGGGATTGGGATAGCGTACTGAGACCTTATTGAGTCCTTTGTAATCGATACAGAGCCTGAAGCTGGTGAAGTGAATGTATCCGGCTGCCAGGGCTTCTTGGATGTAGTTCTCCATAGCTTTCTTTAACGGCAGAGACAAAGCATAGACTTTGCAGTCTAAATCCTGATGTGGGGGAGTCTTTTGGCCTTATTTTTGCCGAACACCTCTTAGAAAGGATAGCAAACGCTCACCCGTCACCCATTTCATAGCCTTGCAACTGAGTGCACCAATCATGAATGCCACTTTTTTGCTTCCCTGCAAACTCCTTGCAAAAAGCTCACATTGGAGGAAAAACCCTTGACATAATTCAAGCTTACCTTTGTAGCGATTGAGAAGAGAAGCAGGGAGTTTATCTTTCTAAGCAGCCAGTGTCATACCCTGCTGCGAACATCCATTTCCCCAAGAGTGCACCACGACTCCTCCAACTGCTGTGCATTTAATAATAATTCTTAGTTAGATCTGCGTTTTGCCTGTAATGAACCCCGCAACACTGATGTGGAAACAAAGTTTATTTTTGACCACCCACAAAAAACATAAGCAGCACAGAGTTGAGATTAAAAATAACTAAACAAACAGGATTAACTACAACACAAGATGGCTGACAGCAACGCTCAGTAGCTTATGCAGGTTATTAACTCAAGCTGGGGATCCACAACACTCAGGCTCTCCTTAGTTCTGTAAAAACACACACAAGAAAACACAACATTAGCAGGAGGGAAACATGAGTGAGTATGGGCAATCATGTAAAAAATTAACACCGGTAAACTCCATGCTAACCAGGCTAAACAGGCTATAGGCTAAACAGGCTCTAGGCCGGATACATGACTTAAACAAGAACATGGCAAAATAGTTCATAGTGAAATCACTGGGTTGACTGGCGAGGAACTCTAACCAGACTGAACTTCAAGTACGTTTCAGGCGAGCTAATTGCAGCTATCCTGATGAATCTCAGGTGTGGCTGCTTAGAGGGGATACCCAGTGAAAGGTATAATGTGACAGCCCATAAATATGCTATATGGTGTGATAGTTCCTCAAATCTGCCAGTACCTAAGATGAAGTTACACTTTTTTCTCTGCACAGAATGGAGTGCATTTAGTTCTACAGCTTATGAGTGATCTTCATAAATACTCTCTAATTGACGTCAAAATATGCATAACATTTTTTATTACTCTAATGTTGTAATTGAATTTAATACAAATAATAATCAATTATATCTTATAAATTTTATATTTAATGATTATTATTACACTGAACAAAGTGACTGAAGTGAAATGATGAAAGGTGAAATTGTTCCAGTACGTTCTCTGGAGCTGCAAGTTGTTATCAACAAACACATCTTATTTTGTGTAAATCTCAAAGATTTGGAAAAATGCAAACCTTTAAGTATCTTGTCATTTTCATGCAGGAGATGCAGGAGTTTATCGGAAAGAATGATTTGGAAGGATGTCCATGAACTGCTTTTTCTCTCTCTCTCTCTCTCTCTCTCTCTCTCTGTCGTTATTTTGCTTTTTTTTCTGTGTCTCTATCTCCCACACACAAACACACACACACACACATACTATACATACACAGATATACACACTTAGTGTCTATAAAAAAGCTAAGGATGGAAGCTGAAAAATTCTGACTTTCGTTAGAAGGACACCTAGATACTTAGACAGGGTTGATCTCTTATAACCATCTCTGTGAGTACGCTTCAATAATTACTGATTCACTGAGTCATTTCTTTCAAATGATTATCTTTTAGTTTTGATTCTTAATCGCCTCTTGACTCCTGATTTAAGTAGATTAGATTAGATTAGATTAATCTTTATTGTCATTACACAAGTATAAGGCAATGAAATGTAGTTTAGCATCTAATCAGAAGTGCAGTAAGCAGCAAGTGCAGACTGTACAGAGATACAATATATACAGAACATAAACAGCGGTATGTACTGATATACATGAGAGTATAATATAGAGGTATTGTAAACTATACATTTAAACTAAACAGTTAAAACCTGTACCAGTGCCTCGAGCCTTGCTACCCTTCTACTTTGTCTCCTGCACAAACAAAAATCACCTTTCTTCTCTCCATCAGTTCTCAGCCAGTTCTCTACCTTTCTCTGTCATCGTCCCTACATTCAGGGTTGCTACCTTAAGTCCTACACTTTTCCTGTTCTCTCTCTGTTTCCTCACACGCTTCCTTCCTTTCTCGTCGTCTTTGCCAAACAGTAGCCCAATTTCCGCCAGTACCCTGATTGCCAGTACCTTGATTGCCTCCAGTACCTTTACCTGGGCTTGGGACTGACAATAGAAGTACACTGGCTTGTGCTCTCTAATGGCTGGGTAACCATATAATAGATGTAAACTGTACTTGTAAACATATAATAGATGTATTAGGAATAGACATGTAAACATATAATAGATATATTGTAAACTATACTTGTAAACATATAATAGATGTATTGTGAATAGGCATGTGAATATATAAAAGATGCATGGTAAATATACATATGAACATATAATAGATGTATTATGAATAGAAATGTAAACATATAATAGATATATTGTGGATATACATTTAAAATAAATGTATTGTGAATATGTGAGTATAATGTAGAGATATTGTAAAGTACTGTAAAATATACTGTACATGTGTTTATAAATTATAATGGTATTGTAAACTAATATATATATATATGAATATATTTTAGTGGTATTATAAACATAATTTTACAGATTAAATAGAAAATACTATTGACATGATGTACAGGTTGATTAATTAACAGGTTAAATTACAAAGGGAGGGTTGGATATGTGTATAATAAATGTATATACAGACTATGCAGAATATGTATACAAAATATGATATACAGTGGACAAATTCAACACAATGGCCTTGTATTTCTACATTTCTACATAAAATTACATTAAAATAACTTCATTCACATCAACTCAGACTAAAAAGGAATACTATTAACACACTTTTATGTAATTCTATAACTAACATTAACAATTATATAGAAGATTCTGATTTAGAAACCTTCAGTTCTGTCACATTTATCTCCAAATCGAAGTTACCAACCTGTGTACTAGAGCCCTTACCCACATCATTCTGAAAAGTAATTCTACCAAAAATTAAGCCAATACTAAAAATAATCAACTCCCTTTGCCCAGGTTATAAACATAATTATATAAATTAGCAGTGATAAAACCTCTAATTAAAAAACCTGACCTGGTACTAGAAAAGGTTGTAGCACATCAGATATGTTTATAAGTACACTTGAACAACATCTATGAACTCAGTCAGTTTTTAGACTTAATTGCAGCACAGAGACAGCACTGGTTAAAGTCTTTAATGACCTCCTGGTTGCATCTGATATGTATCCTTTCTCGTGTTGCTAAACCTTAACTCTGATAAATCAGACGTACTCATTCTTGGACCACAAGCAGCTAGAAATAATCTTTCTGATTGTGTAGTAACTTTGCAAGGTAGTTCAGTAAAAGATCTTGATGTTATTATTAACTCCAGTCTCTCATTTGAAGCTCATGTATATAACATTACCAGCACAACCTTTTTTCATCTTAGAAACATTGTTACATTGCTCACAAACATTGTGTACTCTGACACTCTCTAATGCTGAAACACTAATTCAAGCCTTTGTTGCCTCCAGATTGGATTATTGTAATGCGTTGTTGTCTTAATTACACTTCATTAGCTTTCAATTAAATTTCATATTAAATATATATTTCTACTGCTTGCGTATAAAGCTGAAAATTGTCTCGCTCCACAATATGTGTGAACTACTAATATTACATGATCCGCCTCACCTACTGCATTCAGAAGGTGCACGCTGTTTGCAGGTTTCTAGAATAAAGAAATTACAACAGGTGGCAGAGCTTTTTCTTGCAAAGCCCCCAGTTATGGAACAGTCTTCCAGTTTATTTTCGGGATTTGGACAAAATCTCAATGTTTAAATATAGACTCAAAACATATTTGTTTAGTTAAACAGATATTTAGATGTTCTTATGTCTCAGGGAGCCCTCATCCATGTTGTTCCCTCTAGTGTCTCATTTTACCTATGCACCTCTTGATAGTTTCAGAATTTGTAACAGTTTGTCACATGCCACAGTTCTTAAATTACTTTGTCTAATCATTAATTTCTCTGATATTTTTCTCTTTCTGATGAGGTTCACACACTACTACTGAGAGAGTGCTTAGCCAACCTGGTCTCAGACTTTTAAATGAGCCTTGACCCAGAAGACGTCTGCGCTTCAGGATTTGTTTAAATATGGCTTCTTCTTTGAGCTATAGAGTTTTAACTGGCAACGGCGGATGGCACGGAGAATTTTGTTGACAGATAATGTTCTGTGGCAATATTTATAGATAAATTATGAAACTTTTACATGAGTATTACCTTTTTCCAGTCATTAAAATGGCTATTGTCAATAACACATTAATCAATAACACATCTATTATTTCATTCCCTGTCTAAACTTTACACTTACTTTCTTATTCCTGATAAACACACTATGATTGCCACATTAAATGTAAATCTCCTCTAAGCAGGTGAATGTGAAACACATCAAACCGAAATCCAGACCATTAGCAAAGAGAAAGTGGTCAATGGTGATAATGATGATGGAACATTACTTCAATATTGTCTTAGAAAAACAGAAATTTTTGCATACATCAGCCTTTTTCCATCCACTGCTCTAGGAACAGGCACTGAAACCCTGGTAGCTGAGGTAAGAAAACTTCATCTTTCCTCAGACATGCTATACAATTTCTTATCCAGTAGGGCTTCTATTAGCCACATAACCTTTGAGGTGACAAGACACTGTCTGCTTGCTCTTTTCGAATGTATAAAGACAAATCTGAACTATGGACAAAGATAATACAAAAGGATGTAGAAAAATGCCTATAGAAGGAGGAAGAGTGGTATTAGAGGGCGAAGTGGTGATAAAGAAAGATGTCTACAGTGGCAAGAAAAAGTATGTAAACCCCTTGGAATTATTTGGTTTTGTGTATTAATTGGTCATAAAATGCGATCCAATCTACATCTAAATCTCTTCCGTACTACTGATTGACTTCAAGAGAGCTTTCACACAAGAGATCTTAAGAATATGACTGAGGTGAAGCAGTTCTGTAAGGAAGAATAGTCCAAAATTCCTCGTGAACATTGTGCAGGTCTGATCAACAGCTACCGGAAACACTTAGTGGAGATTATTAATGCAGGACAACTGAAAAGTATGAACATGTAACGTATCATGTACAGCACTCAATACTTAGTTGGTGCTACTTTTGCGTGAATTACTGCAGCAATGCGGCATGGCATGAATTTGATCAGTCTGTGGCATGCTCAGGTGTTATGAGAGCGAAGGTTTCTGCGATAGTGGCCTTCAGCTGTTCTACATTGTTGGGTCTGGTGTATCGCATCTTCTTCACAGTACCCCATAGATTTTTTTTATAGTGTTAAGGTCAGGTGAGTTTGCAGGACAATTAAGAACAGTGATACCATGGTCTTTTTATACTACTCATACCTTTTTGTACCACTGTTTATAATATATATATAATATATATAGATAATCAGTGACATAGACCAGAGTGTGGAGATTTTCCACTGCAGTGTCGGCTAAAAAGCTTTTCAGGTTGTACTCTTATAAGTCTTTATTAGATGGTCCAGTCACAAATGCTTAGCCTGTATGTGTGGACTTTTCTGCACACCACTGCAGAGGCAGCAAGGCTATAGCACCACACACACAAAGGAGACACACGACTGCTCTTGGGAGCAGGCGCTTGTGTTTGTTCGCTTTTCAATGAGCCTAAGACTCAACCTTCAGCAAACAAGAGAGACAGTCCAAGGCCATTGTGGAGGAGAGTGAGATAAGGCTGTCATCATGTTTTCACGCAGCCTCTTATTCTTCCACATCTATGTTCTTTATTCAATTCTTTTTCAGCTTTTCCATAGAAATTTAATCACAGAAATAAACGAACAATATTAATTCATTTTATATTTCAGTTAACTGAAAATGCTTGAAAAACAGCACAAGTATTAGGCGTAAGTTTTATTTTAGATATATACAGTACATGTTTATTTCTTTATAGAGATAAGTTATCCTATAGGACAATTCAAATTCCAAAAAATCCTGTTAACATGCAACAGACCTGCAGCACAAATACTGTACATACTACATTCTCTTTTTGTTGAAAAGTACAATTTTTATATTATTTTACAAATAATGTCTACATCACTATATAACTACAACGTCCAATCACCTTTTATTCATTATTATTTTGTTTTTTTACTAAATAATTATGGATTAACTTCATTTTAATTGAAGATGCCAAAGATGGCTTGTCTTATGTTTCAGGACTGAAGATATATTTCTTAAATATTCCTGTCTACTGAAGTTACTTATGCTGGTTTTTAAGTCACTCTATACTCTCTGATGTTCTCTCTAATCTCTGGGCTGGAAACATGCAAACGTGTCACTATCATAGTTACCTATATTATTCATTCGATATTTGGTTTTATCATCATCTGTGGTACATTCTATGTCTGTTGATCTGATGATTCCTTCCTTTTATAATTTCCCGTTTACTTTGAATGTTTGTATTTTTCCTTTATTTTATCTATTGTACAGTGTCCTTGGGTAACATGAAAGGCGCTTTTATATAAAATTCTAATAAAAAGAACAATTGCAGTTTTTTGCTGGGTTTCTGAAAGTAAGACAAAGTCTCCATTAAAAAAACTATAATGTACAGAAAACAGAACAATTCACAACCAAACTGTATTTAGAAACTGAACCAGTGAACCAGAGTAAATATGGACTGAGGACAACATATATACATATACAGGGGTTGGACAATGAAACTGAAACACCTGTCATTTTAGTGTGGGAGGTTTCATGGCTAAATTGGACAA
>JAOUQV010338806.1:0-10801 GCA_028565295.1 Aspidoras spilotus
TCGCTACTTGGAATCGAACCTGGGACCTTCCGGTCGCAAGGCTGGTTCCTTAACCACAAGCCTACGACTGCCCCAGAGATTATGTTTAGACAGGTTAAAACAAGAATTGCCATATTATGTTTAGGTTTGTCAGCCTTGTTTACTCTCTGGATCTAGTAATTCCTGAACAGCCCCAGAAAAACCACATTAAAAAGTCAATAACTTATGCATACAACTCACCAATGCATAGACCTCCAGAAAAAAAAGATGAGTCAATGCATAAATAGCTAGCTCAAAGGCAGGGGCGTTTCACTGCTCATCAGCGGGGTCTTTAATTAATCACCCTTCTGGCTACCCACAACCGTGCTAGACTCGCAGATGCATTACACAAAAAAAACACAAATGCTGTAAAAAAACAGTGCTTACAGTTATATTTTTCTTGTCTTCTTGATCTATATTGCTTTCAATCATCCCTATCAAACACATCACAACTTTGTCCTGTAATATATTTTCGCATTTTAAATTGAAATTTCTTATCCTCAGTGTTAGATCATTTGTGGTTGTTCTATATGTGTATAAGGTCTTTTATGTACATAGTAAAATTGCTAAAATAATCAGTTTTAATCAAATGTGGCCATTCAAAACAATCAAAAAATATATACATTCATCCGAGTACCATCTGTAATCAAGGTGTATCAAAAGAAGAACGAGATATACACTGCTCAGAACAGAAAATCTATTTAGAGAACTACCTTAGTGAAGACCAGGTGTCTCCAAACCATGGTTCGTGGTCATCCTTAATTGGCCACAGAAAATTCCAAAAGCACAACAGAATATGTCCCAAACATGAAAATTGTATCCAGCTACTGTATATTGTAATTCCTAGTTTTAATGCTTGCTTTTTTAAACAAGGCAGTTTCCAAATCAAAGAAAAATGCTACAGGTGACCAAAATGATGACAGAACCAATGAAACACAAGATAGCAAGTAAAATGAGACTATTTTTGATTTAATGCTAATTGAATATGACAATTTTGAACTTGATGGCAGCAAAACATTTATAACAGGGGCAACAAAAGGCTAGAAAATTAACTATTACTAACAAAAAACACATGAATCAGTATAAAAAGAACAGTTCAGAGAGGCAGCGACTTTTAGAAGAAAAGATCGGCAGAGGTTCTCCAATCTGTGAAAAGCAGTGTCTGAAAATGTTGGAACAATTTCAGGAAAAGTTACTTTGAATATGTCACTGTCTGCAGTGCATAAACAAGAGTCTTGGTTTATAGCTTATCATCAGCACACAGTCAAAAAGCCTACATTTCATGGGGTATGGGGGGGTTACAGCAATGCTTATGACATGGGCAGCTTATACACCTGGAAAGGTACATACATGCTGAACAGTGCATAGAGGTTCTTAAACATGATTCACGGAAGATATGGAATGTTTCAGCAATACAATGCCATATCCTGCATCCATTTTACACAGAATGCTGAAGACATTTGAGAACATAAACCACCAAATGAAGCACTTTTGCTTGGCCACGTCTAAACTTACTGGAAGCTAAAGAACAACACAAAATATCTCTTCACAGCATCTGCACTGACCTTCTTTATACAGAAAGCATTCTTTGATCCAAAAAAATAAGTCACATGCAGTCAAGCCTTCAGCAGCATCCTCCTTATGAGCAATCTGCCGATTTAAGATGGCCGAATCAATTACCAAATGCCTTCCCTTTCAAAATGTTCAGGCAATTATAGGTTATTCAATTCATACAGCCTCAAGACTGGTTCAGGTTGGAGGATCTAAGTAATTCCTGATTGTTGACAGATGTTTGTGAGATTTCCCTTTTATAAGAAAAGACATAGAACTTAGCATCCTACACTTCTGCCTCTGCTACTAAAATGGGTGTTGCAGGCAGACGGCCCTGTTTCCTTTCATGGCCAGAGGCATAAGTATAATGATGTATTTGGATGGCTGGCTTTAATGTGCCCTATCCGCAGAGTATGCCATCTGGGACACATACACTCTTCTTGCATATACTGTATTATGGTGCAGTTTTCAACGTGAATATCCTTTATTTCTTAGTTTAAAGCAAACCAAATTATTAACCATCCAATAAACTATGACATATTTATTTTTATTATATAAGAATATACAGTGCATCTGAAAATTATTCACAGCACTTCACTTTTTCCACATATTATAACAGTACATTCTTATTCCAAAATGTATTAAATTCATTTTATTCTCTCAAATGCTACACACAATACCCCATAATAACAAAGTGAAAACAGATATTTTGAATCTTTTGCAAAGTTATAAAAAAAAACAGTAAGTTTGTATTTACAGCATTTGCTCAATACTTTGTTAAAGCACCTTTGACAACAATTACAGAATCAAGTCTTTTTGAGTATTATACTACAAGCTAGGAACACCAAGTTTCTATCTTTCTTCTTTGCGGAACCTCTCAGGTTTTCATCTCTCTGGAGATGTTGGGTTAAAGTCTCGGCTCTGGCTGGGCCACATAACTATTTTGTTATCTTGACTGTGTGCTTAGGGTAATTGTTTTTGTTGAAACTTTCCCTAGTCTGAAGGCCAGAGCACTATAGATTAGGTTTTCTTTAAGATTTACCTGCATATTGCTCCATTCATATTTACCTCGACCCTGATTAGTCTTCCAGATCATGCTGCAGAAAAACAACCACACTGCTTGATGCTGCCACAACCGTAGGGATAGTGACTCGTTTCCTTCACACATGACACTTCCCGTTCAGGCCAAAGTGTTAAATATTTGTTTCATCAGACCAGAGAATTCTGTTCTCATGGTCTGAGAGTCCATTTAGATGCCATTTGTGGTCAAATGGACTAAGGCCCTTCTGCCCCAATCACTCAGATTGGCCGGGTGGTCAGCTCTAGGAAGAGTCCTGGTGGTTCCAAACTTCTTCCATTTACCGATGATGGAAGCCACTGTGCTCATTAAAACCTTCAATGCTTCAGAAATTTTTCTGTATCCTTTCCTAGATCTGTGCCTCGATACAATCCTGTGTCTGAGGTCTATAGACAATTCTTGGACTTCATGTTTTGGTTTGTACACTGACATACTATCAACTATGGGACCTTATATAGACAGGTGTGTGCCTTTCCAAATCATGTCCAATAAAATGTATTTACCACAGGTGGACTCCAAACAAATTATCAACAACTTAAATGATAACAGGATGAACCTGAGCTCAATTATGAGTGTCATGACAAACTCTATATACTTACTATACGTACATTGTTATTGTTTTTCTATTTTAAATACATTTGCATTTTTAAAAATGAGCATTTTTAATAAGTTTAATACATGTAATATATTCAAACAAACTGTTTTTCACTTTGTCATTATAGTGAATCATGTGTAGAATTTTAAGAGGAGAAAAATAATTAAATCCATTGTGGAATAAGGCTGTAATATAACAAAATGCCGCAAATACAGTAAATAAAAGAGTATAAAACACAGTAAATCATAATAAACTAAAGGATGTCAATTTTTAGTATGCCTTTAAAATTTAAATTATCCTTTTATTTAAATATAATACATACAGAAGTTTATAAATAATCTAATGCAAATAAGACAGTACAACTATTGAGAACTGTGGAATATTATTCAACGTGCTCGCGGAGACCAAATATTGACTTACTCTAGTTTATTGTTGTTTACTTTGTTTTAAAGTCTTTTAATCAATGTAGAAAAATAAAAAAATGATAAATAAATAAATAATAAAACTTGTTTTTAAACACATACTTGCACTACTACTAAAACTACTTCATTTTGGAGGTCAAATGTGACCAGGTGCACTAAGATTTGCCTAGTCCAAGTAAGTCCTATGACTTTTGCACAGTGCTGTATAAGAAGAAAGCAAAAACTAAAACTATTTACTAATTGGTTGGACTGGATCTTTTGGTAAAGAACACAATGTGCTCAAGCAATGCCTGTAATTCAAGGCCTAACATATTCACAAAAGATTTCTGCAAAGCATTTAAATGCCTACAGTAGACCTAGCAGACAGCAGGGTTCTTAGACAGCTTTAAAGAGCGAACACAGTCAAGCTGTGGTGAGACCTTGCAGATGGTTCAAGGCAGTGCCAATAGCCTGAAAACCCATTAAAACTTGATGTTCTTTAGGGTAACGATTTAAAATTTAAACACATATGCTCTATCCAATGCTACAGTATAGACTACAAAACCAAAGACTGTTAAGTATATAGTAGTAAGTACTAAGAATATAGAAGTATAGACTACTAAACTAAGTTAAATGAATGAATAGAGTGTCACATTTTTAAATATAGGACTTCTAAACAGTTGCTAGTATAGTTATTGTTTAGAATATTCTAATAATAATAATAATCTTTTTCTTCTTTCGGCCTCTCCCTTCTTCAGGGGTCACCACAGCAAATCAATCTTTTCCACCTCACTCTGTCCTCTGCATCTTCTGATGTCACGCCAACTACCTGCATGTCTACATTAACCGCATCCTGTTAGGCGTGCACCGATGGCGCCAACAATGAGGGGGTGTAGGGCGGTTGCGGCAGAAGGCCGATTTCAGCGCTCCCGAGTAAGTACACGGCGTCGGGTAACCTTGGCGATGGCGCTCGGGAGTAATCAACCATGATTAGGGACAGCTGGACCAAACTCTATTTAAGAGTGCTTCCTGCTTTGGCCAGTGTCGCACTGTCTGACCTATTTGGGTGCCGTAATGCGGCTGTGTAGGTATAATTAGGTAAAGAATATATTTCTAAAGAACCGAATTCCTCCTAATTTTGATATATTCTCCTAGAATCCTTTCTTACACTCCCTTCTTCTCTTAATCCTGACGGAACTCGTCGGGTGCACAACTCTTTTTTCTCCCTAATCCTGACGAAACTCGTTGGGACTTCTTTCTTGTACATCTGACGAAACTTGTCGGGTGTACTACCCGCCTTTTCTTCCTATTCCTGACAAAACTCATAAGGACTTTTTTTTGTACATCTGACGAAACTCGTTGAGTGTACTACCCTAGTTTCGTCAGGATTTCTTCCTTCCCTCCCTATTCCTAACAAAACTCGTCTGGCCCTTTCCAGTTGCATTTGACAAAAATCGTCAGGTGCACTGCGCTTTCTCTCCCACACATCCTGACGAAACTCGTCAGGGTTGTCTTCTCTCATTTTTGGATGGAATTCGGTAGCTCATATTTCTATTTTTGCAGAACCCAGCTAAATGAGCCGGGGGTTCGATTCATGCCTAAATCAGGGCCGCGTTACACTCACTCCTCCTCTCCCCCACTCCGTGGTTCTCAGTAAGTGTGTATGTAATAGGAGCGACGCATTGCTTTCATTTGGAGAAAACATTGTGTATGTTTGCGAAAGGAAGCAGCTGATTTTCTATGATGTTTCCCTGGCCGAATTCTTTCATGCAAGAGCGATGTGTGTGAGTCGCAGGGAGGATTGTTCACTCGATTAAGAACACTGCGATTTAGAGAAGCTAAGTTCAAAAACAAAAAAAAAAATTTAATAAAGAATTATATACACATATAAATAATTAAAGAGAATTCCCACATATTTATGGGAGAATTCTTTAACCAACACTCTTATAACTTCACGCACGCATCGATATGCGTACCTCAGGTTATTCTTATTTTTTTATATTACGCGTTTTAAAAGAATCTCATATTTTTCCTTTTCATGGAATTCAATTATATTAATAGTCTTTTGTTTGTCACGTCATTTACGGCATCTCCTTTGTCTGACCTTATTCTGTAAGATCTGTTGTGCTAGTTCTTAGCTCATTCGGTTAGTTAGTGTACTGTCAGTGTGAGTGCAAGAGACCTGGGTTCAATTCCAGCAGTGGCCTCATGTAGAATTTTAATTTATTATTATTTTTTTATTAAAAACCTTTCCTCGTCCAGCCAGACGATCTTGGGTGCCTCATCCGTATCATAACTCATATATACATATATCTTCTCTTTGGTCTTTCTCTCTGCCTCCTGCCTGGCAACTCCATCTATAACATCCTCTTACCAATATATCCACTGTCCCGCCACTGTACATGTCCAAACCATCTCAGTCTAATCTCTCTAACTTTGTCTCCTAATTTTACAACCTGTGCTGCCCCTCTGATGTTCTCATTCCTAATCCTAATCCTGGTCACTCCCAACAAGAATTACAACATCTTAAATTCGACAACCTCCAGTTTGGCTTCCTGTCTCTTAGTCAGTGCCATTGTCTCCAAACCATACAACAAAGCTGTTCTTACTACTCTCTTATATTTCCTTTCATTTTTGACCCTTTTTTTCACTCCTGACACTTTTCTCCATGCACTCCATCCTGCATATACTCAATTCTTCATCTCTTCTCCACACTTCCCATTTCCATGGACAGTTGATCCCAAATACATTAATTTCTGCACCTTTGTGACCATTTCTCCCTGTAGCCTGACAGTTCAACCTGCCTCCTTCTCATTCACACACATGTATTCTGTCTTACAAGTGTTTACTTTAATTCCCCACCTTTTAAGAGCATACCTTCACCTCTCCAAGTTTTCTTCTAGCTGTTCCCTGCTCTCACTACAGATAACAATGTCATCTGCAAACATCATAGTCCATGGTGATTCCTGTCTGACCTCATCTGATCCTTAATGCAGGCCAACCTTTACTTTGAATCCGTCACTCCTACTGCATATCTCATACCAGTCATGCTATTCTCATATATGTCCTGCACCAATCTAACATACTCTTCAGCCACTCCAGACGTCTTCATACATCACCACAGTTCCTCCCTCGGCACCCTATCATAAGCTTTTTCTAAATCCACAAAGACACAGTGTAGCTCTTTCTGACATTTTCTATATTTCTTTATCATTATTCACAAAACAAAAATCGCATCTGTGGTGCTCTTTCTTGGCATGAAACCATACTGATGCTCACAAACAGTTACTGATTGTCTAAGTCTAGCTTCCACAACTCTCTCCCAAATCTTCATTGTGTGGTTCATTAACTTTATGCCCCTGTAATAGCTACAACTCTGCACATCACCCCTGTTCTTATAAAATGGTACAAGTACACTTTACCTCCATACCTTAGGCATCATTTCACTCTCAAAAATCTCATTAAATAATTTAGTCAAAAACATCACTCCCTATCTCTCCTATACATTTCCATATCTCTACCGGTATGTAATCATAGGCCCTAGAGCAGCCCTAGAGAGTTTGTGCCAAAATCATCCATCTTGCTGCGAGGTGACAGCACAAGCACTGCGTCACTGTACCACCCTATAATAATAATAATAAGTACTTGATCCCCGTAGGAAAATTTCACTCCGATCCTGGGGTGCATAAAGCACACAGATCTCCAGAGCAATGGGAAGCCTCACAACTGAGGTGCCCAGGGAGCAATTGTGCTTTCCGCAAGGGCAAACTTGTCCATAAATAGTATATAAAACTGCAAACACCTTATTACATATAATTGAATTATATTAATATAATTTATTGTGCACTATGAATCCACCCCATTATGAACAAGCACATTCTTGATTCAAGTCAATATAGGAGTCAAACACTAAATCCTAACACACATTTCAAGATGTACATGAACAAACCACAATAACAATCATATCTAGACTGCTTAAGTCAAGATTGCTTAAATCTAGATTGCTTAAAATGAAACATGCTTTTCATACACGAGGTTCACACAGCGGTTCAAACACGCAGCTAAAGAGAGCAAGCAAATCATCCCTAAACTAGTCTGAAGTTATGTTTTCAGTGGAGCAATGGAAAATATAAACAAGATCACATTGCAGATACACTCTATAAACCCTGCACACTGCAATAAGGACTGAGAGTAGGGGTAAATATCTTACCTTCTGGTCGACTTGGTGGAAATTTGTGAAAAATGTCCAAGTTGACCAAAATGCTTACAAGTCTTCTTCCCAGAATGTCTAAATTTGATTATGTGTGTGTGTGTGTGTGTGCATGCATTTACATTATTGTATTAGCGCGCTTTACTTCTCTTCACGCCCAAAAGACTAGCCTGATAATTCTGCTTCTGATGTTATTTGTTGCCTTGGTTACCAAACCCTACATACGCACAACCATACACTACAGTGCATTCACTTAAAGCCACCTGCCACCAGTGTGTTTGTGTGTGGAAAAGATTTTTTTATATCTCATCATGTAGAACAAATGTCCCCATAAAAATATATGTACCTCTAAACATAAAGGTTTGCAAACAATTGTTGTTACAAATACAGAATTGTACATCTCTGTGTGCATTAAATAGCATTACAAATCTAATTATACAACTCAGTCCTCCTTATGCGCAACCAAAATTTGAGTTGTTACCTAATTTTCTATGTCTTCCTGTCTAGGAATGAAACGGGAAATGCACTAATAATAGCTACGGCAAATAAAATGACTTCATAGATAAAGATATTAACGATAGTGCAATCACCAACTCTTCTGCTCCAACCTGTTCTTAATTTTTTGTTTGCCTCTCTGTCAAGGCCATTCTGCATAAGACACTCATGGATGGTTAAAATGATCATAATACTAATCAGTTTACACAATTAGGATAATTCAAATGCTGCACAGTAAATTGACTAATAAAAAACAGCGACCAAATTGGATATGTATATGGTTTAGAGAGGTAGGTAAGTAGAACTTGAAATTCTTAATGGGAATGCTTCCATTTTAAAAAGTGGGAAAACAATGGGGAAATAAACGAGAAAAGGACAGGGAGGATTGCTTAAAGACAAGCACCCCCTCATAATAACAGGTTTCCCAGGCAACAAAAGGGGTGGGAAAGCAAGGGCATGAAAGGCTGTGTATGTGAAGCAGCTTTGTCTTTTTTTTAATTCCTGGAAGATTTTGCAGCAAATTAAAACAAATGAGGGAAAAAAGTATTTGCTATAGGAATGTTTATACATGTTTAGATTAATGCTTCTCACAATTATATTATTTCATTTATTATCTTCCGCTTAATCCATACAAGATTGCGGGTCAACTACATGCGCAAGGGCATGAACAAACCTGGGCAAGGTGCCACTCCATAGTAGGGCACACACACACTCAGTCACACACATTCACAGTCTAAGGGCCAGTTTAGATACACTAATTAGCCTACCATGCATGGCTTTGAAAGGCGGGAGGAAAACTTGGCACCCGGTGAAAACCAGCACAAACACAGAGAGAATATGCAAATTCCACACAGAAATTAGGTTCCTTCTTGCTGTGAGGCAACAGTACTACACATTGCGCTACGGTGTCACCCGTAGTTATATTCCGAGTTTAAATTTACAACATGCATCACACTGCACTAAACACTTACAGCATGTGCCCATGGAAAAAAGATGCACATGGTCTGAATATTGCCATTCAGATAAAAATGTATGCTATTTGACGTGTTAATTCTTTTCACTTCATGCTGCCATTATTATTTATTTAGCGTAATTTACTCCATTCACTGTCTTCTGAGGTATGTATGTACTAATTTGCCCATTTAGTCACACTTTGTGTGGTGCTGACATTCAAACATCATTTGGCCCACTAAACTCATTAGCAAATTTAAATATCCTTATTTTGTAAACTTGTCAGCAGCATGGTGCCGCAGTGGGTAGTGCTATCGCTCACAGCAAGAAGATCCCAGGTTCGATTCCCAGGTGGGAAGTTTTTTATGTGGAGTTTATATGTTCTCCCCATGTTCGCGGGTGCTCCGGTTCCTCCAGAATTTCAAAGATATGCAGGTTATTTGGTGTCTCTAAAGTGGCCTTTAGTGTGAGAATGTGTGTGACTGTGTGTGGGTCCTATGATTTTTTTGGTACCATGTCTAGGTTTGTTTCTGCCCTTGTGCCCAGAGTTGCCGTTAAGAGGAAGAAAATGAATTATTGAATGCAATGATCTCTTATTCTACTATTTTTATTCTGCTCCTGATATTCACTACAAAAACAACCAAATGCTATGATTTGCTAAATATATGATCCAATTTAATAGAATATTCTTTGTGTATTCAGCTGTTCAAAAAAAGTGCAACTTCAAATTGTTGTCAGCAGTGACTGAATAAGGAATACATGACATTTTTTTTACATTTTTTGATCTATTACTGCATGTCGACCTCAGGAACAAGACTCCACAAGGTGGCAAGAATCCTACATAAACAAGTGAAACCATGCCCACTGCAACAGCTCTACCACTTAAAGTTTAACTCCTGTCTCATGGAACAACACCACTCTAACAGTTTCTGCCTGTCTTTAGTTTTGGTGTTCGATATTGGTTCCTTTACTCTTGGATTTCCTATGATACATCTATGATATGAGTGCAGCTATAGCTGAAAAGAATTTGACCACATCTCCAACACTGTCTGCAGTCAAAATCACTCATAACACTTTGTTTATGCATAGCTAGTAATTGTTTGTTTCTGCTGTGCAACAGACAGAACAACCCTCTATATGAAGGTGTGGCACTTGAACAGTAATCATATGCCACCTGCCAGGTGTTTCTATACTAGTGATCATTCATTGTAGTATTTGTCGAGAGTATGCCTTGGATCTTGTTGCCCAAATACTGTTAGTATATATATACAGGAGTTAGACAATGAAGCTGAAACACCTGTCATTTTATTGTGGGAGGATTCATGGCTAAATTGGACAAGCCTGGTGGCCAATCTTCATTAATTGCACATGGCATCAGTAAGAGCAGAGTGTGAAGGTTAAATTAGCAGGGTAAGAGCACAGTTCTGCTCAAAATATTGCAATGCACACAACAGTATGGGTGACATACCAGAGTTCAAAAGAGGACAAATTGTTGGTGCACG
>JAOUQV010338861.1:0-10799 GCA_028565295.1 Aspidoras spilotus
CAAGAAGAATGGCTTAAAATCCCTCTGACCACTGTGCAAGACTTTTGTGTGTCATTCCCAAGACGAATTGACGCTGTATTGGTTGCAAAAGGAGGCCCTACACCATACTAATAAATTATTGTGGTCTAAAACCAGGTCTTTCAGTTATATATATATTATTGATATGGTGTGAAAGCAGAAGCTGCAGAGGACAGAGTGAGGTGGAAAAAGTTGACACGCTGTGGCGACCCCTGATAAAAGGAAGAGGCCGAAAGAAGAAGAAGGAGAATATATATTTTTTCTATCTGTGTGCACAGTCTAGCTTTTAAATAGCGACTTTATCTTTTACTGTTTTTTTGTACCAACTACAAATGCATATGTATTGAATAAATTAAATGGGAACCTGAAAAGCAATTTGATAAAACATTAGAACAATTAACACAGTTCAGAATTTACAGAAGTTCTTAATTCCACTCGATATGTTTCGAAACTCACAATCCTTTTTTGAAGCTGGTATGTCATTACAGAGATATTAGTCCTCGATATCGACAGTCTAGTGTATCACAATATATCATGCCACTAGAGGTGGCTATAATTTCTGCACCCCAGTTCTAAAACATACAGTAGGTATGTATAAAGTTGAAAACTGAGAGAGAGAAAGAGAGAGAGAGAGAGAGAGAAAGAGAGAGAATCTTCTCGCACATTCCAGAGAAAAGTTCTGAGAGGCTAGACTGCGTACATGAGTACATGAGGCCGGTTCTGGGGCTTGAGGCACTGACTAAAAGATCTGCTATAAAAGTGCAAGGAGGTCAGTGCATGCATTGTACATTTTTACACATACAAACTTGTATGCAAGTATGCACACAATGACTCCTACATATTCCCTTTGGTGTTTGAAACACACCCAGTGACACTGAGCTACTCTCTTAAGAGAAATAAATTGGTGCAGCCTATATATGAAATATATATTCTATTAGATATTTCATTTTGATATGATTATTTAATCTATGGATGCACTGCAAATTATAATGCAAAAAATAATAGTTGTAATTATTTTGTTACCACTGCAGAACGTGATGGTGAAAACAGAATTACTGCATTATCTGTAATATTTACTGCACGATATAATGCAGAATAAATACAAATAAACAATAATCTGTAATAGCTACATACATTTTTAAGTTTCTGTGGAAAGGCTGATCATATCATGGGAATAGGAGAAAGTCTGAAGAGTTAAAACAACACCTACACTGCTTAGAATGTAGAATCTCATTTTCAAGATCCATAATACTTATGATTATTGTATACTACTATATAGTTCTGGGTGGTAAGATGGTACATTTGGTATAATGTCTTCCTGTGTATGGCAGGAGTTTCTGAGCTATGATCAGGGTAAATGTTTGATTGAATAATAATAGAAATAATAATAGAATATGTCTCGCTAATAAAAATTGTTTTTGACTTTATTGTCATTTTTTAGTTTGCTGTAAACAAATCAGCTATTTCACCAAACTGGTGAATTGCAATGTCTCCCCTCCCCAGTCCCCCCAGTATTTATTGTTTTGTATTTATTGTACAATTTGCACAATAATGTCACGTTAATTGTTTTAAATAGCACCATGGTCCTGGAGGAATGTCGTTCTGTTTCAGTATGTACTGTAAACACTGTATATGGTTTAAAAGACAATAAAAACATGACTGGAAACGAGAAATCAATGAATACTATTGCCAAAGTGTAGTGACTAGCCTGTCCATTTGTATATTTTTCTGTATGTGGCTGTCAATATAAAAAGGTTTGGACCCCCTGCTGTACGGTATAGATTTTTAAAAATCATTTTATATAATATTGTATGTTTCTAGCACAAGAGAGATTACATTTTATTCACACCTTCCACTCAACCTTTAGTAGAGTGTCAGCCAAAATTTGTGTGGTAATTATTCATATTATCATATTATCATTGTGTGTATCATGTTGCGTGTGTATGCTAGTGGAAGCAATACTCGTAAAATGGTCTATTTAAATATAAGGGTTCTGTGAGCATTATACAGTATAAATTGTGCACTGAAAGCTTGTGCATATTTGTTTTATATCAATACTCTATAATAATAAAAATGGTGGTTATTTAGCACCTTTCAATATTTCTTTTAAGTTTGCAATAAATATATTTCTGCACGTTTTACAAATTCTGTTTTGTTCATACTGCATATTGTCATTTTGTGGACTAAGTAGAACATGGATGACATATCAAATGTTTAAACTGAGAAAATGTGTTTTTAAAGAGAAAAGTGAGGTAGGTTTAAATATTGTGACAACAACACATCTCAAAAAAGTTTGGATAAGGCCATGTTTACCACTGTGAGATATCCCCATTTCTCTTTATAACAGTCTGTAAACGTCTAGGGACTGAGGAGACAAGTTGCTCAAGCTGAGGGATAGGAATGTTAACCGATTCTTGTTTAATGTAGGATTCTAGTTGCTCAACTGTCTAAGGTATTTTTGCTGTATCTCCCCTTTTATGATGCGCCAAATGTTTTCTATGGGTCAAAGTTCAGTGCTGGGACCTTTCTTTTATGTAGCCATGCAAGGTCTTACCTGAAAGAGACATCAAAGCATATGTTGCTCTAGAACCTGGATATACCTTAATGCTAAAGGTTTCTGGTAGACTGCTGCGTTGACCTTGGACCTCAGAAAACACAGTGTAACAACACAAGCAGATGTCATGGCTCCCCAAACCATCACTGACTGTGGAAAATTATAAACTATATACAGAACTAGATTGAGAGACCACTTAAAAGCATTTGCAGGTGTTTTGAGTTAATTAGCTGATTAAAGTGCGGCACCGGGTGTGTTCAATATTGAATCTTTTCACAATATTCTATTTTTTATTAGTTGTCAGTTATAAATAATTAAATTAAAAGAAATTAACACTTGAAATATATCAGTCTGTGTGTAATGAATGCGTATAATATACAAGTTTTACTTTTTGAATAGAATTACTGAAATAAATAAACTTTTTTATGGTATTCTAATTTTATGACCAGCACCTGTATATTACTCTTTCTGCAGAATAAATAAAATAACAATATATAACAAACATATCTTTTGGTAGTTAAATATTTTCAGCATGCACGTGCTTGTCAGAGGTCCCAGACAGGAAATGTTGAGCGCTTTTCTGGGTTTTATACTTCATAACTCAAAAACAAAAGTAGGCAGAAACATGAAATTATGTATATTTACCTTAGACACGTATCTCTACAGTTTTGTAATTTAATAGTGAATTTGTACATTGTTTTAAGAGGATTTAATGTTTAAAACTGAAGCTATTGCATCATTCATCAATCAATAAGCTGAGTAAGCAGATGGTTCCCCCCTTAACAAATATTTGTGCGAGAGAGGAGACTTAGCCCTATCTAAAATATATGTTTTTTAACCAAAAAACTGCATAGATACGAGAGGTATCAGGTTTGTGTAAATCAAATAGAGATCTTTGGGGAAATTTAAAGAGGTATCAAATGATTGAAACTCGATGAGGAATATGCCAATCGTTTATTTATTTACAGGGGAGACACGTCTTTATGATTTAAAACATTCCTGGATGTTTTGAGATGCGTCCTCAATGCTCCCTCATTATTTGTAGGAGAAATAATAATAAAAAATATTAATATATATTTGAAGAACAATATGTGTGTTTGCAACACACATAAAACAACAAATAAATAAATACTTTGTTTGTAAGGGGAACAGTCCTGCCAACCACTACAGAGCAGTGATGAACCCACCAGTACTGGCAGCTAACGATAAAGCTATCATCAATAGAATTACTGACAAACAGGCACAACTGTTGCACCATTTGTCTAATCTTTGTTAGGTAAACAGGTACCCTGATGTCGAATAGCGGTTGTAGAAGGTAGGCTTCGGCTAAAGTAATCTATGGCAGGGACAGAGACAATCTGAGTGCTATTAGCATTGTTAACTCTTCTCTCTTCTCTGAATATTCCTTTTTTATTTGCAGGTTGTTACTCCCTAGGAGTAATTTATCCTGTTTTCTCTCTTTCCCTATTTTCTTCCTTTTCTCACATTTTTTACCGCTGTATATCGCCTTCTTTTTGTTTTGTTTCTCTCGCTTAGTTCCTTTTGGCTATTCCCCATATTGGTAAGGAACAGATTCCCTTTCTCCAGCGGGAAGGGGTTATTGCCCGTACGGCTTTTGGAATCTTTGCTGTTTTACTTGTGAAGATTCCACATCTTACTTTTACGAGGGTTACATTTTATTTTGGTTTTATTTTTCTTGACATTTCTGGTCTCCCCGTTTAGTTATCAGCACTCCCTTAGCTCTGTGGGCTAGTTTTCAATACTACCAATCTATAAGGTAGTATCAAGCTCAGATGATAAACAGATATTTATTGAGTTTCTCTATCCCACAGTATACTGTGACATTGATATACTGCGAAACCATCAGAATGCTAGAAAATCCTGTGATGTGATACAAAATTTTGGTCATAATGCCAACTACTATCTTATACATTTTACATTGAATATTAGAGCTTACATCATAAAGGAATGCTTCACTTACTAGGGGTTTACATAAAACTCACAGTTACTCACATTGCAAGTTTCTGGAGTCTAAACCGGTGTGCATAGTTAATCCTTATGAGTTTATTTTATTCAGCCAAACTTCTGCATGTCATTCATTCCTGTTGTAAAGCTGAATGCTGTGTTTTTGTTTGTGTTCCCTAAAGGCTGGCATGATCCGTGCTGACTCTGATGAATACTTCATTGAGCCTCTGGAGCGTGGCACACAGCAGCATGAGGAAAATGGGAGAGTACATGTGGTGTATAGAAGATCTGCTCTGATGCAGACACCTTCAGATGTCTCAGTGGACTACGAATTCCGTGGTGCGTTTCCCCAAAAGCATGCTTTCTCTTGCCTTCCTTATACGGTACTTCACAAACTGGATCTTTTATTTTTATTAGTTTCAAATGGTGAACAATGAATAAAAATACAGCCATTACCTATAGTTGGGTGATGTTTAGATTTTGTTAGCACGTTCACTGACTCCTAGTGAAAATGATGTTGTCAGGTGAAATACACAGTTTGGTGCAATCAAGATGTGCAGTATCTCCTGGATGCTGATGTTATGTTAGTCTTTAATGATCCAGGAAGATATAACCGCCGTTCATTGTATTCTGAGTCACTGGAGACGATTCGGATGTGACAGCTGCACATGTGTTGACTGCAGAAGTGTACACTTCAATGTAACTTCCATAACTATATATAAATTAGTTATTAGCAAATAGAATTGTGAAAAAATATTCGGTTTGGCCTGTGCAAGCTAGTGTTCTTTAGGTTATAGGCAATAGAATCTTTGATGTGACCTTTGTAAACGCAATAGACTAGACACCATTCAAAGGTTTCCCCATTTAAAAAAATTCTATAAAAGGTTTTTATGATTCTATCGGACATGTGGAAATTTCAGGGCTGGCACTCTACACCCCTTTGCATTCAGTATGGGTTGAATGCTTTTCTGATGGTTTTGGTTGCTATAGAAAAGTCTTAGGTAGCATGCTTTTGTGCCATTGTTGTAAGCATCCAGGGATGAGAAATGATTATGCACTACTTTCTGGTTGCTAAGAAATTCTGGCCAGTTTCCACATTCCGAGAACAGTTCAATTCGCTCTGCAATGCTAATCTTGTGTATTCCACCATTAGCAAACCATTTCATTTACAAACCTGAACTGGGGATACCAAGAACAGAGCTGTTACTTATTTTCAAATTGCCAGAGATTTTGTTGCCAGGTCACTACGTTCAAAGACGCCCAGTGTGTCCACATAAGATTTTGTATGTTTAGCAATGTTTTGTTAATTTGTGCTTAAATAATTTCAGATAAACATCAAAGATTGCATATAGCTCCTCCTACTCATATTTTTTAAATATTGCATAATCCAAAGTTTTTTGATAATTGGGACAATCTCCTGCAGGCAATAGAGATTACAATTAAAACAGTTGCTTGTTGACATGACAAAGACCTAGGGACTAGTTTAAAAAGCTTTTCACATTCCTAGGCAGAGTATAGTCCAAACAATCAGTATAGTTATCAATCAGATATTTTATATTTTCTTGCTGAAAATGTAAATTGCGCCGTCTAGTGGATATCATTACTAATATTTTTATGAACTCAGGACATATTATTCAAGTTTCTGTCAAACAGCTGGCTGAAATCTGATTGTCCGCTAGCAGCCATGTTTTTTTGACTTTGTCATAGAATTTGATTCACGACATCTCGCAGTACCCGCATTCCAATTGTATTGTCAACTGGACAATTCTGTGTTGAATAACAGATTTTTTTGTTGTTATAGCACCCTCTAGGCTTGCAGTTGCACCACTGTATCTGAACTGTATAATCCATCCCTTATAAGGATTGACCATGTGAAGTCTCATCATTTTTAGGGAACGCATAGATGTATTTGCATGATTGTTGTCTGATTTTCCTTCTCTGATTTGGGCGGAGTCTTGACACCACACAGTAATGAAATTCCATCATCAAGTTTAGGTATTTTATTAAAGATACTGTTATTACCACAAATGTAAACACATGGGTAAATATGCAGGGGCTAGTTCATGCTCAAATGTGTTTGTGATTTTGCACATTATCGAAAGTACATAATTATAAAATCATAAAATCTGTGTAAGAAGAGATTATGGTTTCTTAAAGCTTTTTTGTATGGTCTGACCTGAGGAATCTGAAAAATGTAGTTTTTATGACAAACGAGGTAGGATATTTGGACCCCAAAGCAATTTGCTTCACCAAATCAGGGTTATCAGGTGATTCTGTGCACCTGAGTAGGGTGGGGGGTTTAATACCAATATCAAGTTTGTAGGCCTTATGTTTTGGGCTGCCCATCATGTTTCATCATAGAAAAGAAGAAGAAGAAGAAGGGTATAGAGATTCAGTTTTCAGTTAAACAAGGAATAATATAATACACCTCAGCCCACTACAGATCTGATAAGTTTCTACTTAAGTCACTGCGGTAAGTTAAATGCAATACAATAATATAAAAATTACACTATTGGAAATTTAATGTTGTAATTATAGCCTTTCTCTATTTATCACTGTACTGCATTACTGCATACCGCCTCCTGTATATGCCAAAGGATTTTCAACAGGACCTATTTTAAACAACCGCAGCCTTTCAACAGTGTTAGAGAATGTGTCTATTGAGTGTGGCGCGATACTAACTTGGCTTTGGGCCTTGGAAGGATGTTGGCTGTGTACAGTAAGTCAGCATACTGGTAAAAAGAGTCTTTGAGATGTGCTTTATTTGATTGCAGTCCATAGAGTTTAAACTAGGGCATTTCTTGGTCTCGAGTTTTTTAAGGATGTTGTTATGATTCCTCTGGTACTGGCAACACAGAAGGGTGTGCAGCACGATGCTTCATACGTCACGAAGTTATGCGTAGTATATGCGAAAGAGCATGGACCGGCGCAGTAGCGTGAACTGAATACAGATGCAGCCGGTTATATATGTATTTAGGTTAAGTCCTTGCCTCAGTTCAGTGTGAGGTATTACAATGCTTATGTTATGTTTGATGGACGTTTATTACTGAAGATAATTTTGTTTACGATTTATCGCTACTATATTGTCTCGTGTCTTTGTTTGGTTTCAAAATCAGAGAGTTTTTATTTTATAGTTATTTTTCAATAAAGAGCTCTGCTTCCTACCACCTCCCCATATTTCCTATCGCTTGTGTTTCCCTGAGGGAGTCATGAAAGATGTACACCTCAAAAGCATGCAAAGGAAAAGAAAGAATGACCTAGACTTTTACATACAGAACAGTTATTATTATGTAATTAATTAAATGGATGACGTGCTTTTAAACTGCAAGGTTAAAGTGAACATTTTCAAGTTACTGTATAGTGGATTATTTCTATGCAGATTTTGATTAAACATGCATTAGTATGAATGTTATTCACATATCATTGTGTGTAATTAACAGAGGGCATTAATGTCTATTTCTATTTATAAACAGTTTAAGTCGCTTGAGATCCAGTAATGTAATGTCTCAATGTCTAGTTAGTGAACGGTTGCCTAATGTGTTTTAACCTTCTGTGTATTAGTAAAAGCATTGTATGGACAGTGATTATATTTTAGAGCTAGAGATAATAGATACATTTGATCAAAATAATAGAGGTATAACATCACCAATGGGTTTAACTACTGATTTTATAAGAAAATAAATAAAAAATAGGATATATAGTTGCGAAATGTGCAACCAACCGAATCAAATGTCTTGACATGCATGCTCCTAAGTGGGTATAATTGCATTTCATAAAAGGGCTTGGTTCAAATTGATATAAATGTGGAGTTAAAATAGTGATGTCATTTATCTATGTAGAAACAGGTGCAAATTATGACCCATAGTTAAAGATGAAGGGCAGCAAATGTACCTGCTGGTTTTAGCCCATGCTCAGTGTGTAAAATGGGTTGTTCCAGACATTGTACCCAAATATAAAAAATTTGCTAATATTACCTTAAATGCAAAAAACGCATGATAAAAAACCCATCTACATAGATCATAGATCTAAGCAAGTCTTAAGTCCACAGATGACCCCTAAACACTGTATGCCACAGTACACTGTGAAGAGGAGGTAGAAGCATAATGGTTTGGGGATGTTTCTCATACTTTGGAGTCAGGACCATTTATTGTATACCAAGCTCCATGGGCCAGTCTGAATATATCTAAATACTGAAAGATATTGTTTTGCCTTATGCTGAAGAAGAAATGCTATTGAAATAGGTGTTTAAGCAGGACAACAACCACAAACATGCCAGCTAGCAGGCAACATCCTTGTTCCAGACCAACAAGACTGGTTTTTTAAAGTGACCAGCCAATCACCAGACTTCAATCTGATTGGGAATTTGTAAGATGGCATCAAAAATGTTTTTAATTCAAAATCCAACAATGGAGAAGGACTGTGGATTGTAATTCAGTCAGCTTGGGTTGGATGTTAGTTGACTCCATTGTAAAGCTGTAATCAGAAATACCAAACAAAATCTGTATGATTACAATTGATATAGTTTTCTTTTATGCACAAAATATCTACCTCTGTCCAAATTGTAGTCTTGCAGCAGAATAATTGTCACCTCCTGTCTCGG
Source organism: Aspidoras spilotus (assembly GCA_028565295.1). Taxonomy (NCBI): domain Eukaryota; kingdom Metazoa; phylum Chordata; class Actinopteri; order Siluriformes; family Callichthyidae; genus Aspidoras; species Aspidoras spilotus. The sequence goes on from JAOUQV010338861.1 coordinate 9,138, forward strand.
CAGTCTGGTCTGTAGACAATTCACTCGTCATGCCTTGAGCAGACCCACTTAACAAGTGGAAGCAACAATTACCAAGAAGAACGTTAGTATAGAATCACTGCACTGGAAATTGCAGATTTAATATTTTGCAACCACTAAGGGCTTTTAGCAGGCGGTAATTTAAAATTAAAAGCAAAGTTGACTAAAAGTACAGATAGTTTAAGATACCATTTTATATTTGTTATATGAAGTATAGATTTGCTCTAAACCAGAATGGAGAATGGAGGAGAAAAGTGATTTATATTTGTCACACAGCTGTTGCGCAGGCTGAGCTAGAATTTCTGTGCTTGTGGAGACATTTTCTGAGCTGACAATAATAAAAAAATTGAAATATTTTCATAACTGACGACATAACTTGTAAGGAAAGCTGAACAGTCACATAAACCATAGAATCTGTTTGCACTGCGATGTGTCCAAGGAAGTTCGTCCAAATGTTAGGCTCGTTCTATCCCTCTGGATATGTGCATATTATAACCATCATGAATAGAGCATTGCCAATCTTTTTATCTGACTAACGTGTTTTTGCATGTGGAAAATTTGTCCATTTGCAAAATCAGGCCAGTATTTTGATTGCCAGTAATTTTTGTCTTACATAAACGATTTAATGAGTTATTACAAGTTGTTTAAATTCAAGAGTTTGTATGAATGTGTAACAATTTCATTAAAAACCTTTGTTTAAATCACTTACATAAAACAATGACAAATAAACTTAGAAATTCATAGACGAAACTACACTATTTGAATCAATATCCTAAAAATTACAAGAGTTAGTATATGTCTGTAGTATCAAAAATGGCTAAGGTTTAGCGGTCTGCTTATTTATGCCCCACACTCATGGCCCCATGGGGCTAACAATGTTCAATCATGGGCCTAGTTAAAATTTATCTTTAAAAAAGAGCAGAAATTTATATACACAACAAAAACAATTGCCACAGGAATGCAGATAAATCCTAGGCTAAATGAAAACTTCTAGCAGTCCCAAAGATCAGCATGCCAAAAACCTTCCTCTTATGCTGAAGATCTACTGACTTCTTAAAGGCTTTCAATCACTACGGTCATGTGCAACTTATGGCTAACTAATTAATGAGCACCACGATAGGGATCAGCAGAAAAGAGAGGGAGAGGGGAGAAAAGGAACAACAAAATACATACAACATAACACATAAAAGCAATTTTATTGATAATTTTAACATTTTAGCTTTATATGAACTTTGCCATCTGTGGGCAGGTGCAAATCTGTTCTGTGAAAATAGCAGTGAAATAGCTGTGCTGAGAAAATCTCTGATGGTGAAGGGCTCTGCTTTGTGCCTATGGCATGGACAACTTGCACATCTCTGAAGGCACCATTAATGCTAAAAGGTACTTACAAGTACTCCTACCTAAGCAATGTCTTTTTCAAGGACGGTCCTGCTGTTGGACTGCTTATGAACTTTTGAGGAAATTTAAGTTGTACATCGAGAAGGAATAGGAAAAAGTTCTGCCTACAAAGCTTCAACAATCAGTGTCCTAATTTCCCAAACTCTTTAGAGTGTTGTTAAAAGGAAATATACAGGGGTTAGACAATGAAACTGAAACACCTGGTTTTAGACCACAATAATATATTAGTATGGTGTAGGGCCTCCT
>JAOUQV010338870.1:0-10798 GCA_028565295.1 Aspidoras spilotus
TGTTTAATCACAGATATTGCTGCAAAAGAAAGTGGTTCACATACATTTGCCACTCACAAATATGTAATATTAGATCATTTATATACTGGAAAAGATATATTAATATTTATAAATATAATTTGATTAATATTTATAAGTATAATATTTTCTTCCTGTCTGTTTAACGGTGTTCTACTTTTAGGACTTGTGTGACAATCTGATGATATTTAAGCAAAGATGTTGAAAATTCTAAAGAGTTAACAAGGTTTCAAGCACCACTGTAGTTCTAGATATGCAAAGATTCTTCGGCAACCATTTTATGTATGATGACAACTATAATTATTACTCTCTATACTTCACTGGATGTGTTTAAACCTGACAGCCCTCTATGTGAAGTTGGTTTTATCTGCCACTAAAATTCTTGATTCACTGAATTTTTAATTCACTGCAATGATTTGCCGGATCGGTCGTGGCCTGAGTTAACAACAACCGCCACCAGTACTGGTAGCAATCAGGGTACTGGTGAAATTTGGGCTACTGTTTGCCAAAGATGACGAGGAGAAAAGTGTGTGAAGAGACAGAGAGAGAACAGGAGACTCGCGAGTGTAGGACTTAAGGTAGCAACCATGAATATAGGTACAATGACAGGGTTTTCAGGATGACTCTGGTAGTTAGGACATGGAAGAGGGCAAATGTAGAGAATAGGACAAAATGGTGGAAGTTAAGAAAAGAGGAATGCTGTAAGGAGTTCAGAAGAGAGTTAAGAAAGGCTTTGGGTGGTTGCAAAGATGACTGGGTAGCAGCAGCAACAGTGATTAGACAGACAGGAAGGAAGGTACTTGGTGTAGAGACAGCAAGTAAACCTAGTGGTGTAACAAGGAAGGGTAGTAAGTTATTCATATGAAGAGGTTAGCAATGAAGAAATGGGACAGGGAAAAGACTGAAGAAAGTAAGCAGGAGTATAAAGAGATGAAGTGTAGGACAAAAATACATGTAGCAAAGGCCAAGCAAAATTCCTATGATGAGTTGTACAAGACAGTAAGGAAGGAGAATGGAAGTACTGACATGTGAGGAGGGGGTGAGGGAAAGATGGAAAGAGTATTTTGAGGAGCTGATGAATGAAGAAACTGACAGGAAACAAAGAGTGGAAGTCCTAGAAATAGTGGAACAGGATATAGTGAAAGTTAAACATTTTGCCACTATGTTTGCAAACAGCGGAATTTGTCCTCTGCATTTATCCCATCCGTGCAGTGAAACACACACTGCTGAAGTGAGCACACGTGCCCGGAGCAGTGAGCAGCCATCACAGCGCCCAGGGAGCAACTGGGGGTTAGGTGCCTTGCCAAAGGGCACTTCAGCCATGACTTGTCGGTAGTTGGAATTGAACCAGGGACCCTCCGGTCGCAAGGCTGGTTCCTTAACCACAAGCCTACGACAAACAAGGACAAAGCAAGGAAAGCTTTGAAAAGAATGAAGAAAGAAAAAGCAGTCAGACCTGATGACATACCGGTAGAGGTATGGAAATATGTAGGAGAGATGGAAGTGCCGTTTTTGACTAAATTATTTAATGAGATTTTTAATAGTGAATTGATGCCTGAGGAATGGAAGGAAAGTGTACTTGTACCGATTTATAAGAACAAGGGTGATGTGCAGAGTTGTAGCAATTACAGGGCCATAATTAATGAGTAGTTAATGAGTTAATGAGTTACTCAATTAAGATTTGGGAGAGAGTTGTTGAAGCTAGGCTTAGACAATCAATGACTGTTTGTGAGCAGCAGTATGGTTTCATGCCAAGAAAGAGCACCACAGATGCACAGAAAGCTTATGATATGGTGCAGAGGGAGGAACTGTGGTGTTGTATGAGGAATTCCAGAGTGGCTGGATTGTACGTTAGATTGGTGAAGGACATGCTGTAGGAGTAACAGATAGCTTCAAGGTAAAGGTGGGACTGCATCAGGGATCGGCTTTGACCCCTTGTTGTTTGCTCTGGTGATGGACAAACAGATGAGGTCAGACAAGAATCCCTTATTGTGGATTATGATGTTTGCAGATGTTACTTGTAGTGAGAGCAGGGAACAGCTAGAAGAGAACTTAGAGAGATGGAGCTATGCTCTGGAAAGGAGGGGAATGAAAGTCAACAGAATACATGTGTGTGAATGAAAGGGAGGCAAGTAGAACTGTCAGGCTACAGGGAGAAGTGGTCACAAAGGTGCAGGAATTCAGATACTTAGGATCAACTGTCCAGAAAGTGTGAAAAGAGGCGAAGAAGAAAGTACAGGCAGGATGAAGTGGGTGGAAACAAGTGTCAGGAGTGATGTGTGACAAAAGGGTTGCAGCAAAAGAGAAAATATGAGATATATAAGAGTAGTGAGACCAGTCTTGTTGTATGGTTTAGAGACAGTGGCACTGACTAAAAGACAGTAAGCAGAGCTAGAGGTGGCAGAGCTGAAGATGTCAATGTTCTCATTAGGAGTGACCCGGATGGACAGGATTAGGAATGAGAACATCAGAGGGACAGCACAGGTTGGAAAATTAGGAGACAAACTTAGAGAGGGCCGATTGAGAGTGTTCGAACATGCGCAGAGGAGGGACAGTGGATATATTGATAGGAGGATGTTAGAAATAGAGATGCTAGGCAGGAGACAGAGAGGAAGACCAAGGCAAAGATGTATAGCTGTGGTCAATGTAGACCTGCAGGTAGTTGGTGTGAAAGCAGAAGATGCAGAGGACAGAGTGAGGTAGAAAAGATCGACTCGCTATGGCGACCCCTGATAAAAGGGAGACGCCGAAAGAAGAAGAAGATGCTGTAACCCTAAAGACGGTTATGCATGAAAGTCCCAGTAGATAAGCAGTTTCTGAAATAGATCAGCCTGCCCGTCTTACACCAACAATCATTCAGGTTTACTTAAATCACCTTTCTTTCCCATTCTGATGCTTGGTTTGCACATTATCAAATTACCTTGCATAAATGCACTGAGTTGCAGCCATATTATTAGCTAATTAGGTATTTGTCTTATCAAGCAATAGAACAGGAGTACATAATAAAGTGGCCGGTGTTTATTTGCTTAAGTTAAGACTCAGGATGCAGTGTTTATTTTTGTTCAATTACAGCTGATGAACACATTGTACTTTTTGCGCACACCATTTTTGTAAGATATGCAGCGGGGATCTCTCTGAACCCTGAGAACACCACCAGATATTCAACTTGAGCTACTATACCTCTCCCTCTCTCTCATAGAACAGGACAGATTGCTCTGTGGGTGGTTTTCCACACAGTGTTTCAGCATTTTCTCTCTTTTCCTCTGTTTCTTGCATTTACACACACACACATACACATTAAATAATCTATTACTTAAGAGCTACTAAACAATGAATCATATACAATACAATACAAAATACAATTTATTACTTAATTAAATCGCCATCTCAATAGATGAAGTGTGGCAATAAATAATAAGCTTGACTTTGGAGGAAACGTGTGTGACTGTGCATTCAGAGTTCTGATACCTAATGCAGTCTGACTCATCCTGCACTCTATGTACTAGCATGATTCTACAGAACTGGCATTTTAGCTAAAGAAGATTAAGCTGACAAACATAACCTACAGAAATTACAAATACAAGGGTACAATTGTTATTCTACAGCGCACTGCTCATATAGTATAGATGGATTCATTTATCTTCAAATAAGTCTGTTTAAACTGTACGATGTTATATTACAGTTATGTAGCTTACTTTGGTTGAGAGAATGTACATTATATTATATCTTATATAAGCATGTTTTGGATAAAGAAAAAGAATAGGGAGAGAGAGAGAGAGAGAGTAGAGCGTTGCCATGGGTTACCACTCCATCAAGAATCTGCTCTTCAGAGCTGTTCTGTGGCAGACGAAAGAAAATGTGTGTGTGTGCGCAAGTGTGTTGTAATAGTGCAAAACTACAATTCATTATATTCATGTAATTTTGTTGTCTGGAATCAGATTACTGCATCCCTGATAGAATTCTTTACATCATAGCATAGTCGTCTATCACCAGTTCTACACAGTTATCAATATAAATTACCAATAGCCAGAAAATGTGATCTTGCTGATTTTAACTTGCAGAATAATGCAGAAACATGCAGAATAATACATTGAAAATATATGAATCTTTTCACTAATCTGTGCTAAGGCAGAATGTTGGCACAGCGGCTAGCTGTTGTCTCGCAGCAAGAAGGACCTGCGTTCAATCCCTGTATGGAACAACTCAGGAAATTTCGGTGCCGAGTTTGGTTGTTCTCCCCTTGTTTAAGTTTTCTACAGGCAATCCAGTTTCCCCTTGGATTGCAAAGACATGCATGCTAGGTTAATTGGTTTGTCTAAAGTGGCCTTTAGTGTGTGTCTATGCCCTACGATGTAGTGGCACCCTGTCTAGGGTTGTTTCTGCCTTTGCATCCAGAGCTGCTGGGTGGGCACCAGATGGCCCGTGACCACTTGTAGATTAAGTGGAAGAAAATGAACGAATTAATGTGCTAAAAATGTTACTGCTGTCATTTCTATGATACTAAGCATTTAAATGTTTATAAAAAATAAAATCACTGAATTTGTGTATAATTTGTTCAAATACAGAGGAGGGGGTGATGTATGAAAGTGATGAGCCTCACAACAAATTGTGATTATTAACATTTTCACCAATTAATAGACATTCACGTTTACAGACCAGGGCACCCACCATGTCTCTACCCAAGCATCGCTACTTAACTACATCACTATTTAACTACTGTATGGAATTTGATTTTCCTTGTCTCGATTGATCAAATCCCACTCCTTTGCTCTCTAAAGGCCCAGGTCAGGGGGTTTATTACAGTTTTTTGGTAAACTGAGATGTCTGGATTATGTCGCCCACCAGACACACGCTTCACCAAGGTTTCTTGACAGTGGAGTAATTAGTTACAGTCTATTTTGGTCATATTACCCACATGAGGATGGGTTTTCTTTTGAGTCTGTTTGCTCTCAAGGTTTCTTTCTCTTATCATCTCAGAGAGTTTTTCCCTGCCATTGTCGCCCTACAGCTTGGCTTCATTAGGGATAAAAAGTATAAACCTCATGGTTACTTCCTTAATTTTATTTATTAAAAGCTTCTTTGTGACAATATTTTATTGTAAATGTTGCCATAGAAATACAATTTAATTTAATATTAAGAATATTCTCAATATGGCCTGACTGATCAGATCCCAATGTTTCTTCAAGACATATTTGATGCTGTTCAAATCTGTTCTTAACAGTAAAAGTTGTGTTATGATCAAATGTTAATAGCAGGGGCCTATAGTGCAAGACTAAATGTAATAAAGTAGAGAAAGTAAAATATATAAAGTATATGAGCACAACATCATTTATTTAGCCATCCCTACTAAAGAAATTAAAATTTTCTATTCATAACATTGCATCACCATGCATACAAATCAAAAGTTGTAGATGACAAAAAAAAAATATTGGCCTGAGATGCTTTATGACCTTAAATGTTTTAGATAAGCTAAAATCCTCAAACACCAAGGGCAAATAAAATGCAGTATATGGCTAGGAAGGCAAGCATGACTGATCTGATGACAGAATTCAAAGATTTATAAAATATCCATGATACCAAAGCCTTAAATGCTGGCAAGACTAACCACATCAACTTCCACCAATAAAGTACTCTCTCTGACTGCAGTGAACAAGAAAACATAGTTAATAATAATATTAATAATGATAATAATAATACATTCAACTTATATAGTGCCTTCCAAGATACCCAAGGGGTGAAGGCATGTAGCATCGTCAGCGATAAGGGCAGACTCAATCAGCGACCCAATATCAGGAAATACCATCATGGTAAATAGTCACTGGCCACGCGGGAGCAAAACAGAACTGGTGAAAGAGTTTTCCAGAACCGACAAGTACACCGGTTCGCGTCCCTCTGATCCCAAAGCAAACAGAGTGAAAGTCCACAAGCCAGGCCATGAGCAGCCATATTCAGAGCAAGAACTCGGGGATAAAAGTAGCTGGAAAGTGGAAATGAAGAATGGGTCTGCGAAACAATCAACTCAATCCTCCATCACTAACCACAGCCACAGTAAGACAGGAAAAATAGAAAAGAGTAAAGTAAGAAAATAGAAAAGAAAATATCCGAATTAAGAGAGAGTTAACCAAAGGAAAGCTGTTGATCCTATAAACATACATGATTGGCTGCTCAGTTTGGTAAAGTCTAATCAGCAGTTGCAACCACTATCCCCCCAAGTTCTGACACTACTGTCACTAACACCAATGATTGTGAGGGTCTTTTAGGAGCTAGTCAAGAAACACATAAAAAGAACATCATATTAACGCACGAAATTTGACACCCCATGTCACTATGCCTTCATCATTATCTTCTCAATTGCACCCCAGCGATGAATAAAGTTTTTATGATTCTAATTCTGAATCTAAATCAATAGAGAATTTAATATCGGATGCCATACATCTGTTTCTGCCTCACAAGTTCACTGAGCCCACTGGTTTATATTGCTGACTCTAATATGCTGCTTAAATCACAGAATCAGAGGACAGCTGTGGCCTTCTTCAGCATAAACGGAGGAAGCAGAGCAACTCACAGACTGGTGCAGTTACAACAAGCTTTCTCTCAATGTTGATAAAACAAAAGAGACGATTGTTCTGAGGGTCAAAAGCTTTCTTCCTGTATGGCCAGGACACCTAGTGTTGTCTGAATATTATACTTCTGATATCTTTATTAAGTATACGGTATAATCTGCACACATCTTTCACAGTTGTGCATTTGAACAATGTGTGTTGCAACATTGCCCAGAATAAATATTTAATTCCAATGTTTATACGCTGAACAATAATTGGAATACAAACACCTGGCTATTAACAGGTTTGTCAACTTTTTAAACAATTATAACCTGCAGATGTTTGGGAACAGACTACACAACACAGCATGCATCCTGCATAGGCAAATAGATCCTTGCCCGCTGCAGCTGCTCTGCCAGTTAAAATAGCTTGAAAAAAGTTGTCTTCTCCTATCATTTAAACAACACATGGCCAGTCTGCTGCATGACCTTCAGCTAGATGTTTGTTGATGGATATAAGAACAGCCCACAAGTGCCTTTGTTTCTGAAACAATAGCACCAATCCACTGTTGCTCCATTTACCCATAGCTTCATAAATGCTATGGAGAACTTTATCATTGATCATATGCCTCCCGCCAAGTGTTGCTGATCCAATCATCATTTAGTGTAAATTTACATTTGTGGCATTTGTCAGATGCCAATTTCCAAAGTGACTTAAAATGATCTCATTAATAGTTCAGGGTTAAGAGCCTTGCGGCTTGTTGGGGTTTGAACGCATGATCTCCTGACCAGTAGTCCAATGTCTCTGCGTTAACACTGCCATTTCACATACAAAATTCTAGTCTACTGGGTTGGAACAGGGTCAACTATGGGTAAGCAGCTTGCTACCAATACAAGAGTCATGCAATTTGAGCTACTTTTCTACTTTTCTAACTTTGAGTCAACTAAGGATAGGATAGGATAGAACTTTATTGATCCCTTTGGAAGCGTTTCCTCAGGGATCAATTCCTCAGTACACATAGTACAGAGTAAAGTAAAAGAGATAAAATTAATAAGTAAAACTGTAATAAAAATAGAATATATATATATTTATGTATATATGTATATTTGTACATATTGCCCATCAGATGTGTGTAATGGTTTATTGCAAATGTATATATTGCACACTAGCCTGTTGTGTATTTTTTATATATAGATATTTTGTGGTGTATATATATTTAAAGTTTTGTGGTCAGACTACTGTAAAGACACATCCTCCGTCCTCCTGGTACCCTTCCTCCCCCCCAGCGAGGAGTTGTACAGTCTGATGGCATGAGGGACAAAGGAGTCTTTCAGTCTGTTGGTCCTGCACTTGGGAAGGAGCAGTCTGTCCTTTTCTCTGCTACTGTCACCAGAGAGTCCAGCTTCTTACCGACCACAGACCCAGCCCGTCTGATCAGTTTGTCTAATGCTAAACAGATGCTTGTGCTGCATCTAAAACAATCATCTTAGAGACGGGAAGCACAATAAAATTCAACTTCGCTTGACTTGTTCTGATCATAGTTTGTTATTAGGAAAACGTTTTGAGCTCGTTGCCTTTTACCCATGAGTGTTATTTACCCAACAGTGTATTAGTTCCATAATTAAATATATTTACATTATATGTAGAGTATATTTGCCATGAGTTAATCAATAATGAATAATAGCAGGACAGAATGTGTATTTTATGTGATATTAAGTTGATTTCAAAATCAAATTAAAAGTATTATCAACTAAGAACAAACACTATTATTTTGCATATGTACAGTATGTGTTTGTGTATTGTGTTTAAGTGCTGGGCGTTAAGAATGCAGGTAGCATTATTGCTGAAGAGACTTTAGTGGATGGAAGCATGGGTTGGTAGTCTGCCATTTTTGGCATCAATTGCTCGGAAAGCTTTTGAATGCTTTTGAAAACTGTTAAATAAACCTGCTAATTTAAAGCCAGATACCGTATAAACTAATTGAGAGAATGCTAAGCCTGTATAAATCTGTCAAAAGAATCTAAAATATATAATGTATTCTGGTTAACTACATAATTGCAAATGTGTTCCTTCATAGTTGTGATGTCTCCTGTATTAACCTACACTAAGCAATCAACGGATAAGGAAACAATGATTAATAACATGTGGTATGTTTTTATGAAGTACAGTACCCAGACGTTGAGAAACAAATTCTTTAACGTGCCCAGTCAACTCATAACCGCTAGAGCAACTCCATTTATTCACCTTTATAGTTTAGGGTTTGTCTCTAATCAACTACACTTGGCCAGGATTGCTTTTGGCTGTGCATTGTACAGATCAACATAGTGAAAGGGCAGAGAGAGACATAACACAATTTTTCCAGGTTATCAGTGATCATATACCACATCAGGTGACCCTATTCCAGTGAACGTTCAGAATGAAATGAAGTAAGACCATTGAATAAAATGTGTGTCCAAAACATTGGACTGCTATTGAACGTGACTAGTACATACATAAAAGATTTTTAGCAGGTTCAATTTCAAAAAAAGTGTAAAGGCACAATTATCACCGCACCTCAGCCCATTACGCCTACGGCTTTAGTAAACACAGTGAGCTAAAGGCTGTGTTTATGTAATATCCTCTCTGGTTGTGCGGAAAGGAAAGCTCTGCTGCAGAAAGAATAATACTAAAAGATAAATACTAAGCACGAATAAACTGTCTGCGACTGCTGTGAATCGTTTTACAAACAGTTGGACAGAAGACAAACAACACATTAGCATTTATTTTGTTTCTCTGTGTTAAGTATCTTTACCCTGGAAATCTGAACAACGGTAATGTGGTTGTAACAGAACAGGGTGTGATGATTATAAAATTCCTATACTTTAATAAGTAACGGTGGTGCAATGTGTCCTGACCCAAAGCAAAGTTACAGTTGCCAGCAATACCTCTGATTATTTCCAATTAGCATTACACAAATAGTGCATTTATTCCTTATAGAGTTGTGTTCAAAATAATAGCAGTCCGACATGACTAACCAGTTTTTTCATTGTTTTTGGTAGGTAAAAACTGAGAATGCCTGTCAATGGCATTAGGACAAGCTCAGCACGTGTTTTGAGTTGTAATGCAAGCTGGCATCTTAATGATGATAGCATACAGGCGGTTTGTTTCATAGCTAAGAGATCGAGTGATCTACTTAATTGAGGGAAATGATCACAAGGGAAGGGAAATGCGCTGATTCTGGCTTAGGTCTGCTTAAATAGATACAAAGTCAGGTGCAGGTGAATACCTCTGATTAACATGATCTTGCTAGGGAAGCTTAGCCATGGTAATACGCCACCGACCACTACTTCTGCTGCGCTTAAGCCACCCTTTGTGGATGGCGGCGGGTGTGCACCTCTAACAAAATATATATATTCGAAAATTGAACAATCTGAACTGTTGCAGCAGGCAATGGTCAACTTGAATATGTTTGCCACTTTGTAGAATCTGTTCCCTGATATCTGCATTCTCTAATCTAATCTTAGTTCAGAAGCTGATTATTGAATCAGGACCTGAGATAAACTAGAAATATGCAGTTGCTACACATCAGCAGCTAACCAGATTGTTGATGTGAATATGTGGTCAGGTCTTGAGGTCAGGGCAAGTGTTTTTAACAGCTGTGTGTGTGTGTGTGTGTGTGTACAATCATAAAAGTGGTTAGGATAGCAGAAGAAGGAAAAACAACTGCCCTAAAAAATACAAACACAGTGTACTTCACACACTCCCAAAAAGATTTGAGGCAATTAAACTTTATTATCACAGACAAAGTAGACACTGCCACTGAAAAAAATAATTTCACACCCAACACTAGTCTTGCTATGCTGTGCCAGTAGTTCTGGCAATGAATATTTTCCCCCTGTGTGTGCACGTATGCGTGTGTGCACATGCTGTGTGTGGGTGTGTTATGTAAGAAAAATAGAAAATAAAATTCCAAATGGTGTGTTACTGCTAAGTAATAAATGGTGAGGTGGATTATTTGCCAGTAATTTAACCTTTCATCACACTTTAATTTTATCACTGGATAAAGAACACATGGCAGGTGGCATATTATCCCTAATAAAGCAGATGGAAACATTTACCTGCTATGGGCAAACTGAATGAGCTGAATGACTTTGACTGCAGACAGATAGCTGGAGCCAGGAGGTGTGGTGCAAGTGTTTGAGCAACAACTTCACTAGTGGGCTGATCATCTGCGATAGTATCAGGGATGTCTCAAGAGC
>JAOUQV010338895.1:0-10795 GCA_028565295.1 Aspidoras spilotus
CTGTGCTCTTACCCTGCTAATTAAACCTTCACACTCTGCTCTTACTGGTGCAATGTGCAATTAATGAAGACTGGCCATGAGGCTTGTCCAATTTAGCCATGAAACCTCCCACACTAAAATGACAGGTGTTTCAGTTTCATTGTCTAACCCCTCTATATATATATATATATATACAAACCATGTTCCAGTCTGTTATTCAATGAAAGTAACTCAGCCCTGTTCTCTGCTTACTGTAATGTCTGCTGAAGGTCACATGGGACTGCGTGAACCCAAAGTACAAATTAAAGAAGAAGAACTACAAGAACTCTGGTGTTGTTATGCTCACAGATCTGAAGGTAAGCGGCTGGACGCAATCACAGGTTTTAATCTACACTTTTTTAAATGCTTATATCCCATATCCACTGTCTGCTGGTGTTATAGGTTTTTTAATGATCCAGCTTTAGTTAATGTAACTCACAGGCTTTTCCCGTCCATAGTGCGATGACCAGTGGGTAGTTTGCATGGTAGATTGATTGACACATTCAGACATGTCTATCAACATTGTGCCACTTTGCAGTTGCCACAGCCGACCTGCAATTGAGACACACGCAGGAATCTTTGACAGTGGTAAAAAAAAGAACCCATTTACTGTGAAAATAATGTTTCCTTTCTTTTTTCTGCCATGTATTTGGGTGTAAACCATCTACTCAGAACAGGACAGGCCCGGCGGCTATTCATATGGTTGGATACCAATACGGGGGCTACCTCGTTGGTATCCAAATACCTTTAATTGATTCTGTTTTACTTGAAACTTTTACTTTTGTCTCACATTTGTCTGATTTATATTTGTCAGAGCTTGAGGGAGTAAATTAAAAGTAAAGAAATGAGTAGTGGAATTACATTTTAGGAGGTAATCAGTAAAGTAATATCTTTAAAATTTTAGTTATGAGTAATTATTCATTCATTCAATCATTTTCTTTCACACTGGGTCACGGGCCAGCCGGTGAAACACACAAACCCTAGACACACACACACATTCATACACTAAGGGGCACTTTAGAGACACCAATAAGTCTAGCATTGCATGGCTTTGTAAATGCCGGAGAAAACCCGTGCAAACACGGGTAAAACATGCAAACTGCACACAGAAACGTATACTAATATATTATAATAATATGGTAAAATAAACACCCACAAACACACATACACTTGTTTTCTGTCTCATAATTTTGTTTGTTTGTGTGTGTGTGAGTGTGAGTGTGCGTGTGCGTGTGTGTAGTCAATAGCTTAGTTCATTGTGTGTGTGCTTTTTTATACTACTTCAGCTTGAGACAGATCGAAGAAGAGTATGGAATTGTGTGTGTGTGCGTGTGTTTATTATGTGAACAGCTCAGATTGAATGGGTCTTTGTTGTGTATGTGTTGGTGTATGTGTGTGTAGTAATTGCGTCAGCTTGAGACACAGCGAGAGAGAGTGTGTGTGTGTATGTGAGGAGTCAGTGCCCTAACTTGAGTGTGTAGGGAAGTGTGTGTATACCTGCTGTTGTTATCATTGTGTGTGTGAATATGTCAGTTTAAAACACAGTATACTGTAGATGTGTGTGTGTGAGATAGCAGGCAGTGCCTCAGCTTGAGTGAGCATGAGAGAGAGAGAATGTGTAGCTTCTGTTCTTATCAGCGTGTGTGTATGAGAGCAGTCAGTGCCTCAGCTCGTATGTGTGTACCTGCTGTTCTTCTCGTTGTGTGTGTGTTTGTGTGTCATGTTTATTCAATGCCTCAGCTTGAAACACATCGTGGTGCCACCAGAAAACTTTCATGGGGTGGACAAATGGGAACACTGAAATTCTTGGGGTGACATTTGGGTGGCCCATTATTATAGTATACAGACTACAACCATTGTAATTATATTAGGTGGGTAGACTAACATTTATTCATTATCTTCTGCTAAATCCAAATGGGGTCAAGGGCCAGCTGGTGCCCACCTGGCAACAAGGGCAGGAATAATGCTACATGGGGCACCAGTTATCATAAGGCTACTTTAGTGACACCGATTAACTTAAGATCCCCTGTGAACATGGAAAAAACATGCAAAAATGGGGCAGTCGTAGGCTTGTGGTTAAAGAACCGAGTGTGTGACGGAAGGTCCCTGGTTCGATTTTCGATAACACTAATTTAAGATACGGCTGAAGTGCCCTTGCCTGATGCTATAACCCCTGGTCACTCTCCGGGCACCTTATAGGCTGCCCACTATTTCTGGCACGTGTGCTGACGTAACGTGCGTGTATATTTATGGATTAAATGCGGGCGAAAAATTCAAAATAGATCACTTTCACTTTTAAACTCCAGAGATATTTACGTGCCTTGTCGCCTCTGTTGGTCCGGTGCATGATAGACATTGTGCACACACAGTTTAACATTGCTCGCACACGTAAAAGACTGTGATTTTCATGTGCCTGAACTCTTATTTTGGCATGAACTATTGTACCCAGAAAGGGAAAGAATACATTAGGAAGGGCATCTGGCATAAAATTGTGGCAACCCCTGGTGGGTTAACAAAACAATTGTTAATATGTACATTATTGACTAAAATGGACAGCCTCCAATGACATATATAGCTGAAACAAGCACGTGTGTAATATCAATATGCAAATTCATTCTGTGAGCGGGGCTACTAGGGGGTCCAGAGATTTTATAGAGGTGGTTGTAGCTCTCTTGGGCTCCACCTTGATAGCGCCCCTGGAGATAGAGTGCAAAAAGTGTTGAGTTTTGCATGTGTGTGTGTTTTCTGAAAGTGCTGTATGTAAGTGTGTGTCTTTTTCATTAGCTCATTCTCCTGATGCTGCTGCTTTCATCATGGATTTGGATTCATTAAGGAATGATTCCATAAATCACTCGATCTGGGGCGTTTTTATGAAAAAAAAGAAAAGAGAATATCGAGTTTCTTCTGTGACTAAAAAAACCTGTGCACTAACTGTTTATTGCCTTAATACTTTTCATACACATTGAATTCATTTAAATCATGGTTCCTCCCCTATTATGATGATCAGTTTGCACTTCAGTAAGTTGTCTTGACCCCTCTACATGACTAAATGCATTGAGTTGTGCCATATGATTGGCTGATAGCAGGCAATTAAACAGGCTGGTAAGTATATTACATACAAGAGACATCACAGACGAAAATAACAGAATAGGGTATGCTCAATCATTTCAATCATCTTATCAGATGCAATTGTGACTATCAATATCTCCAGAAGAACTGTATTATAATCTATACCAGAATGGATCATTTACTGATAAAACTGGACATAAAACTGTCTCTAATGTGGTCATTGTGAATGTGTGTGTGTCTGCCCTACAATGGATTGGTGCCCTGCCTAGGGTTGTTCCTGCCCTTGCGCTCAGAGTTGTCAGGTATGCACTGGTTGGCCCATGACCCTGTGTGGATTAAGTGGAATATTATGAATAAATAAGGGCATCAAGGATGGATAGTGGATAGCGCTTTGGTCTTGCAACAAGAAGATTCTGGGTTTGAGCCTCAAGTGGGGTGACTCGAGAAATTTCTGTGTGGATTTAGCATGTTCCCCCCATGTTTGCTCAGGTTTTCTCCAGGTACTCCAGTTTCCTTCCGCATTCCAAAGACATGCATAATAGGTTAATTTGTGTCTCTAAATTGCCCGTTAGTGTGTGCGATTGTAAGTGTGTGCGCCCTTTGATGGATTCTATTTTATTCTATTCTACCAATGTGCATAATGGACAATTATAAGAAAACATCTAAATTTATTTTTTTTAATATCTTGGCTTTTTCCTGCCACCAGAGGTCACCACAGCGAGTCACTTGCATTGCGATCTGGCACATTTCACACCGGATGCCCTTCCTGACGCAACCCTCACTCGTTCAGGCTTAGGACCGGACAATTTAGCATCACCCATTCACCTAGCATGCATGTCTTTGGGCTGTGGGGAAAACCAGAGAACCCGGAGGAAACCCACACGAACGCGGCGAGAACATACAAAGTCCACACAGAAATTTCCCAGGTCTGAGTATCGCTGTAACGTGATGAAAGTCCGTTCAATTAAATTTTATTTCTATATTCAACAATGGAATATTTTCACAAAATCTCTTTAAATATAATAAAGGATATAATCATGAAGTTTATATAAGATACTGTGTTATAAAGTAGGTGGTCATGAGACTTTTATTTTCTCCAAGCAATTACATCCCAGAACTTCTGAAAGGATAACCTAATTGTCTTGGTTGTTATAAACCCGAGATCTCGTCCTGACCTTACAACCCTCACTCATCAAGACTCTGCAGCTTTTTACAGGGACACACGGAGACACTTTGAGAGCCTGTTGTAACCTGAAAGAAGTGCAACATCTCCAGTACTTCAGTGTCATCCCATGGCCCCTACCCTGCAATTTTAGGTGGCATTGATAAAACCATTTGTAATGAATATGTTTTACTTGGTAAAGAAAAGCTGTCATGTGGTCTCTTGGTTTAAAGTGAGTAACTTTGTAGAAAGACCTCATTTAACCTTAGATTAATGAAATAAAAAACCTCATTTATAATGTTGTCAGAGTGACCCTAGAGGGCATTTAGGGAAAAAAGGCAGAGAGTACCTGGATTACCTCGTCGAAAATATGCTTACTTTAGCAGCTCCTGTGTCTGTGATCAAAGTCAGTCAAGTAAGTCTTTTTACCCATATCTAAAAAATGTTGTCTTCTGCTGTGCAGTGGACAAGTCATAATAAAACAGAGATTTTACTACTTAAATTTCAGATAAGGGACTTTAAGAATACTCCATCTTTCTGACTCCTCCGCAGCCTCTTGCTCTTTCTATGATTTTCTCCTGATGTGCGCTGTTATATAATCACAATTTCCTCTATGACTTATTGAAAAATACGCAGGCAGATAGTGCAATTGGCTTTAGACTTGTTGTCTCTTACTCATTCAAACTATTTGTGGTCAATGTCGCACTACTTTCCCGTATTTTGGAATCTTTTTTACTGGTGATGAATATTAATATGGTTGCCATTTTTAATCTCATGATTAAATTGAGGAAATAGCAACACTCTGGGCTATGGAATATGACAGCTAGTGAGAGCAGAAGTTTCCTTCTGTATAGGAACCTATTATGTATGTCTTTGAAATGAGGGAGGAAACAGGAGTACCTGGAGAACACCTGCACGAACACAGGGAGAACATGCAAACTCCACAGAAATATCCCGAGTAACCCCACCTGGGGCTTGAATTCAGGATCTTTTTTTGACAAGCATATGTGGGCAATTTTTATTTCATGAAATCCTAATGGATATATTAAATTAACTTCCACTGCAATCTAAATCAGTATTAATCACTTTGCAATCTGGCATTTTTTCATGGCTCTGGATAGCTGTGTCCCTGAGACTAACGAGAAAGTACTTAAAACCTGGACGACATGCAGATAAGTTATATTAGGCTGTTGCTTGGGTAACTTTAGCTCAACCTTTAGCATGTCCTTGAGTTTATGAATTCTCTTGGAGGCAGAATTTCAGTTAAAGAAATTCAGTTAAACACAAAGGAACAAGGAATAAAGGCTGGGTAGCACAGTGGGCATGTGTAACACCTTGCAGTGCTGTAAGATTGATGGGTGTTTAATATTGCTTTTTATTTATAGGTTCCTCTCATGACTCTCAAGGTCACTGTACAGATAAACACAAATAAATGAATGACCAATGAATACAGTTAAATACATTAACATACAATGTATACAATAATGCCAAGTTTGAAAGTTTAGCATGTCTCCATCTGCCCGGGCTTTCCTGCTTAAAGTGAGCCCTAAAGAGGGTGTTTTCATCTTTTTTTTAATTATGATTACTTTTTTATTGATTCCCATGGGGAAATTCTTTGTCTACATTTAACTCATCCGGGGTGAACACCGGAGCAATGTGCTGCCCCACTGAGGCACACAGGGAGCAGTTGGGTGCCTTGCTCAACGGCATTTAAGCCATGGCTTGCCTAGAGTGGGGATCACCTGCTCTCTGTGCGCTTCAATGGGGGCAGCACACTATTCCGGGTGTTCACCTATGGATGCGTTATATGCAGAGAAAGAATTTCCCTATGGTGATCAATAAAATTAATCAAAAATCCAAATCTTAAGTCAATCCAATACTCCTCCTTCTGAAAAAATAGACAGAATACAAAATGTACAGTACAAATATACAGTACATATGCTAGCTTTACAACTGTATTTCAACTATTTTTAATTTTTTACAAACAACAAAGTGTCATAGTCAGTAGTCTTAAAGTATCAAGACTCATTTAGTTTCCAAATTCAGAGATTTATTCCGAGCTCTTTCTATTCTACAGATTCACAGAGTTTACTCATTCCTGGACTACATAATGGGAGGATGCCAGATACACTTTACAGTAAGTACCATGCCAAATGCAAATGCCTGCTTTCTTTGCTACAATGAAGATTTCCTTTTTTTTCTTGATAATGAATGCAGATTTCTGCACCCTTGCCCTATTTTGCACAGTTTTCCCTCATAAATTTCAATTATTTTTCTGACTACACATTCACTATATCACATGCTAATCCTCCTGGCTGGCTCGCCTTGCACATTCAGATTCCCCTAGTGTGAGAAAATGAATCATTGTTGTGCTAAGTTGTCCTGCTAGAAGCAATGGCATGAATGAAATAGATTTCCAATTAGTCTCTATAGACTCTCTGTATCCAGCATGCCAGAAAGATGACGATTGATACAATTCATGAACAAAGAATATAACTATGAATGTGAATATTCATGTGGGTAAAGTAATAAAAAATAATAGCAATAAATGTTTTGAGTGTTCAAAAGTTTGCAGACACTGCTCCAGGGTTGCTGTTTCATTTCACGCTCAGGTTGATATACTTGTGGAGGATTTGTGTGGGTTTTCTCTGGTTTTATCAAACCTACCAAAACCCTATGCCCTAGGATAGGCTTAAATAGGCACTATTTCTATTTCTGGAGTGCAAAATGACATTCACAAAGGAGATTTCTGGGACCCCAGAATAATTTTTGATGCCCTTCAGGCTGATTCTTAGATTCTCTAAGACACTCATTAAAACTTACCATATAGTAGTATATTGATACAACGGCAAAATACCTTATTAGATTAGATAGACTTTGTTGTCACTGTGCAGAGTACAAGTACAGAGCCAATCAAATGCAGTTAGCATCTAACCAGAGTGCAATATACAGTGTTATTTACATAAAGTGCATACTATACAGGGGTTAGAAACTGAAACACCTTGTTTTGACCACAATAATTTATTAGTATGGTGTAGGGCCTCCTTTTGTGGCCAATATAGCGTCAAATCGTCTTGGGAATGACACATACAAGTCTTGCACAGTGGTCAGAGGTATTTTAAGGCATTCTTCTTACAGGATAGTGATGCTGGTGGAGGAAAACGTTTCCTGACTTGCTCCTCCAAAACACCCCAAAGTGGCTCTTGATACATCACAATGACTTGTACACAAAGTATAGTACATATAAATACAAATATATAGATTTGATCTATTAAACAGATGTACAGAAATGCAGTATGCATTTACTGGTAGCAGCAATGAATGCTTGCAAACAACAACTGAAGAACAAATACCAAACAGTACTGTATAATTGAGTAATACAGTATTTTGTTGGCAAATATGAATAAAGTGCAGTAAAAAGGGTGCAAATATGCAGATATGGAAGTGCAATGTTAAAGTTTGTGTGTGGCGTTCACCATGATCATAGCTTCAGGAAAAATGTTTTTTACTAAGCCTGCTGGTGTGGGAGCGGAGGCTTCTGTAGGGTGAAAAGTTCATGGTTCGGATGAGAAACGTCCTTGATATTGTTCCTCATCATGCCCAGGCAGCGTTTGTGGTAAATGTCCTGGATGGTGGGTAGGGTGCCTGTGATGTGTTGGACCGTCATCACTACTCGCTGGAGTGCATTCCGTTCAGCAGCGAAGCAGTTGCCGTACCATACCGAGATGCAGTTGGTGAGTATGCTCTCAATGGTACAGCTGTAGAAGTTCACTAGGATCCTGGGAGACAGGTGAACTTTCTTCAGGCGCCGAAGGAAGTTAAGACGCTGCTGTGGGTGAACAGGGAGTACAGTATCAGGCTCAGTACACAACCTTGTGGAACACCAGTGTTCAGGGTGATGAATGAGGAGGAGAGGTTGTCTAACTTAACAAACTGAGGTCTGTCAGTCAAGAAGTCTGAAATCAAGTTGCAAAGGGATGTGCTGATACCCAGATGGCTGAGTTTGGAGATCAGCTTGGAATAGATCACTGTGTTGAAATCAATGAACAGGATTCTGATATAGAGTTCTGACAGTGGGACAGTGCAGTGTGAAGTGCTGTGGAGATGACATCCTCAGTTTACATTTTTCTATAGTAGGCAAACCGATGTGGGTCTAGTGTAGCAGGCTGGCAGGATTTCAAGTGAGAAATAACTAGTCTTTTAAAGCATTTGGAGATGATTGCGGTGAGTGCGACAGGGCGGAAGTTGTTCAGGGCTGAAGCAGTTGATTTTTTTAGCACTGGTACAATGGTGGCAGTCTTAAATATGGTTGGGACAGCTTCCTGGGCCAGCGACAGATTGAAAATGTATGCAGAAACACCAGATAGCTCCTCGACACAAGCTCTTAGCACCTGGCCAGGTACACCTTCAGGACCAGCTGCTTTTTGTGCATTTACTCTGCCCAGCGCCTAACAAACATCTAAGGTGGAGAATGTGAGTGGGTGATTGTGGGTTGAAGGATCTGTTTCCCAGATCAAAACGAGCGTATAAGTGGTTTAGCTTGTCAGAGAATGAAGCAAAGTTGGTGGATGGAACAGTGCAGGTTGGTTTAAAGTCAGTCAAGGTTTGTATGCCTTGCCACATACGCTGGGGTCAGACAAGATTAAGTGCTTCTCAATCCGTTGTTTGTAGCAGTGCTTGGCCATAGAGATCCCTTTCTTCAGGTTCGCATTGGCAGAGCTGTAAACCTCCTTGTCTCCAGACCTGAAGGCAGAATCTCTGGCTTTGAGCAGGAGGCGAACCTCTCTGTTTATCCAGAGCTTCTGGTTAGGGAAAGTTACTATTGTTTTTATTGATGTCACTCTGTCCACACAGTTGTTGATATGTTCCAGGACAGAGTTGGTGTAAATGTCAATGTTGATGTGTGAGTCTGTGGTGGCCCGGGCAGAATACTTACTCCAGTCAGTGTGCTGGAACTGGTGCTGAAGAGTGGAGTCAGCTCCATCCATCCAGATCTTTACAGACCTGGTTGTAAGTTTTACCCGCTGGATGACTGGAGTATATTTGGAGAGATGGTCAGACTGTCCAAGTGGGGGAGGGGCATGGCTTTGTATGCATCAGCCATGTTGGTGTAAACATTATCAAAAGTTTTCAGTCCTCTTGTGGTGCAGGAAACATTCTGATAAAACTTTGGAAGTCCAGAGCTTAGGTCGCTGTTGTTAAAATCCCCTGCTACCATAAAGGCTCCGTCGGGGGGCACAGTTTTCAGTTTGCTAATAACAGCACAAAGATGTTCCATAGCTTCGTTAGCATTAGTATCCAGAGGCACGTAGACTACAGCAGCGAGAATTCAGGTGAGTACACCTGAATTCAGGTGAGTACAGCAGGTGAACTCACGGGGCAGGTAGAAGGGTCGACACTCCAGGTCAGCAAAGCAGTGGGTTTCCATTATGTCCGTGCACCATGCATTGTTTCACATAGATACAGTTTCCTCCACCACGCTTCTTGCCCATAGCTCCGGCTGATCTGTTGGATCCGTACAGTGCCCATCTTAACTATGTTCCAGTTAAAAATATGAGATTGCAGTCCATGAGCGTTATCTGTGTGAGGGTCCAAATCTTTAATTCATTCAGCTTTCCCGGCAGCGAGCGAACATTGGCAAGAAAGATGCACGGTCGGCAAAAGCGACTCGCTAGGTCCCAGAGTCCAGATCAGTTCTGGAGGAAGTCAAACGGAGGGTCAAAACTGGTGTTTTTGCAGCGAATGTTGATATCAAGAAGCGCTTGTCTGGTGTTGCTATGATTTTCATGAGGGATTCAAGCAAAAAATGCTGGAAACACAAAATTGCAAAAACTGGAGAGACACTGAGCCTTGCGCCATCTTGTAAGTTCAAGGAAAAGCACATTAAATAGTGTATTTAAGGGTGCACTGGGTAGCACTGTCACCTCACAGAGACAAGAACATTTCTGTTGCATGTTTTTCACAGGTGTGCTCTGGGCGCTCTGGTTTTCTCCCACATACCAAAGATGTGTTTTGGGTTAATTGGTGTCTCAAAAGGCTTTCTTTACTGACCTACAATCATTGTTTTTTATCTTTTTAATAGGAAAAGTAATATTTAGAAATCTAAAATTATTCTGTACCGACATCAATGCAGAATACATGACATACAGAGACACAGACGGACAGTTAGACAGAGGGGTGAATAGACAAATAAATAGAGAGAGGTATAGATAAACAGATAGATAGACAGACAGAACAATATTTATATTTTAATATATATTACAGTATTATGTTTTCAAAAAAGTCATGATAAAATATTAGGGTGACTAAGACTTTGAACCATACTGTATCCATAAACAGACGGGCAGACGGACAGACGGACAGACGGACAGATAGATAGATAGACAGATATACATACAGGGGTTAGATAATGAAACTGAAACACCTGTCATTTTAGTGTGGGAGGTTTCATGGCTAAATTGGACAAGCATGGTGGCCAATCCTCATTAATTGCACATTGCACCAGTAAGAGCAGAGTGTGAAGGTTCAATTAGCAGGGTAAGAGCA
>JAOUQV010338913.1:0-10795 GCA_028565295.1 Aspidoras spilotus
AATTAAACGCCATAGCATTTACCCTACTATTAGCGAGACGGAGGATTCTACTTACTTGGAAATCTTCCTCTCCCCCCCTCACATTCTCTATGGTTAAGAGACGTAATGCACTTTTTGCGCCTCGAGAAGATCAAGTTTAGTCTGAGGAGGAATTCTACGGAGAATTTTTATAGATAATGGGCACCTGTTTTTACATTTTTTCAGTCTCTTTCACAGTTTCCCGGGGAGGACAATCCTATAGTGTAAGGGTTTTTTTTTGCTTCTTTTAAGTCTAATATTATAATTTTAATTTTATTACTAATGTATAAATTTATTTTTAAGCCTTTTTTTAAATATATATATTTTGCATGTGCTGTTCTTGTATGTGTGGGTTTTTATTATTTTAAAGGTTTAATGTGTGTGTGGTATGTAGTTGATTTTTTGTTTTTGTTGTAAAATGTTTAAAAACAATAAAGAGGTTGATTAAAAAAAAGTATTTTTTTATCTTTATTTTGGTTAAATTTATTTTATTTATATATATATTTGTTTTTTTTTGCATGTGTGGGGGTGGGTTTTTATTTATTTTTGTCGTGGTTTAATGTTATATATTGGATTGTTTTTTGGTGTAAATTGTTTAAAAACAATAGAGTTAAAATTAAATATAAGTCTTGTGTTCGACCCACAGACTTGCCCATTTTCCGTTTTAGCAGACACCGCATGACCCACTCAAAGCTTACGCCTTCACATGCTCTCTTTAACTTGTCCACTCCAGTCACAAGGCTTCCTTTCACCGTTATTCTCCCCGGAAAGTGTGACCGAGGTTATAGTCTAGGCTCCCCCTCTGCTTTTGCATAAATACACTCCCAATTTTGCCAAGTATTACAGTTGCACCTTTTACAGGTTCATCTTGAGAGCACCCATTTTATAAGCAGTAGCTTAGTTTTAACCTATGCAAATGTATATCTAGATCATACAGAGCACACACACACACACACGCAGACTGGGGAAGAAATGTGTTTAAGAACAAACTTTGAAGGCGACACGGTTATTGCTAAAACGCAAAAAAAAAAAAAAAAGAATCATAAGCAGTAGTAAGAGAGCAGTCACAATGCGATAAAGAGCCTACACTGTGCCAACTGGTTCATTTGACTCGTTTATTCATTCAATAGTCAATTAATAAATAAACACGTGCACAGAAGATCCTTTAAAATGTGCCACCTTGCAGAATCAGCAGACCTGACAAGTGTATAAGCACGTAATACATGTAAAAATGGGTACCTTGAATATTATATACTCGCTTTAAAAACAGTTTAACTCGTTCCTTCGCACAGCTGTTACATGGAAAGCGATGATAAAATAACAATAATAAAGACAGTGGCCAGAACTAAATCACAAATTAGTTACAAAATCCATTTAAAATACCGCGCTCTCTGCACTTAAGCTTTCAAGTGCGCATCTAAACACTATATTACGGGGCGAAATCGGGCCGCGCAAGTTACGGGGCTCTTAATCTAGAAAATAACGTAAAAGCGTAAAAATAATCAAATGACAAATTATGTTTAGAATGTAAAAGTACATTTTTTTGTATCTAACGACGAAATATCGCAAGGTCGCAGTAATTATTACGCGATCTCTTGTTTTCCGTGTCGATGGTGGGATCGCTAAACGTGCAACCACCGCAGCCGCCATGTTTAACGCGGAGTCGCGACAGACGCACGAATTGACCTCCTCTCACGGAATTTAAAAAAAACACGCGTTGCAATAGGGAAAAAAAAGCACGGAAATAAACCCTGGTTTTACCAACTGCACGTCCTTCCGCTCTTAAACCACGTATATGACGCAGTGTGAATACTCAAATCCGCCCAGAACGGCACAACACTTCTAAAAGCGCACAATTGACGGCAACCCACACGTCTGGCATTAAGAATTAGCTAGGAGAAAAAAAAAAAATATATATATATATATATATATATAATAGTTGCCGTAGTCACAACTGCTTTATTTAACGAGCAGCTAAATGCGGAATCGACCACATCGGGGGAAATATTTAACTCGAGCTCACAAATTGCAAGCCAATTAATTGTGGAGGTCCAGGACCAATCAGAACTCGTGGCTTCATGAACTAATTAGAAAGCGCTAATAAATTGAATTATATTTATTAGTTCTCCATCGCAACAGCTTTGTCTCTGGCAGAGGAACAAAATACAGAATCAGAGAAATATTCGTTTCTAATTAAAATGCGTATAATGAAGGGGTTGTGGGGGCACAAAGTAATAAGTGACGTGGGGCAAATGACAGAAATATAATCGTAGTCAGCGACGAGCGCTTTGTTTCGGTCACGTGGTGAAGTACGTAATCACCCAAATCAGCGCGCAAATTGAAAGGCGATTAATTAAGGGGAGGAAGGGGCGGAACTGTGTTAATTGGCCGGTGGATAAAAAGCTGTGAGAGTCGGCTCTTTCAGTTGTCGGTGTTGCGTCGAGAGCTTGTGCTCGGTGTGTGAGCGAGCGCGGCTTCTTGTCGGAAAGGTAACGCTGTTGTTTAATAGCGATTCGGACGTTTCCGAGTTGAGAGAGAGTAACGTTTAAAGCGTACTGCAGCGTGTTCTAAGACGTTCTCCTACTTCATTGATTGAACTCTCTTCACAGCGGCGGCGCGGTGCCAAAACGAGCTCCTGCGGATGTGTAAGGTAAGTCGAACGGCAGACATGTAAGACGCTTGAACGTGTTCGCTTTAGCAGCTGTGTAAAATGTGCTTTTTATAATGTAAGTGGAGATATGAGGTGAAATACTATGAATTAAAACCTACGCTGTACTGCGGGGCAAAAAAGTGTCCTCGGCCACTATTTGTGCATGGTGGTATGTTTGGAAAGTCAAGGGTGGTTTGTAAGTGTCATCCCGAGTTACTCCTGAACTAAGCGACAAAACAAGAGAAATCCAGGGGAACGCGGTAGGATTCTCGTAACGCTTGGGTACAACGGGGCCGCTGTAAGTGTTTCCCGGCAAATGTCCCAGTCAGGTGAAGGTTTTAGCTTTCTGGCGTCCTACGGCTCTTGGGGCTTGAGCGCGGGTGCCGTCGATACAGGGTAACTTGTTCCGGCTGTGTGGTGGTCTGAAATCTCGGTTTGGTGGCGAGGGTCTGACCAAATACATAGTTCCTGCATTGTTTCATTATGTTCCCCCTCCATAAATCTTGGCATATGAGTGGTGTTATTTAATAAGCGGGGGGTGGTTAGTTTTTAAATATAGAATATTTGTTTGCCTTGTTACTTTTAATCAGGGCAGTGTCTCGGTAGCAGAGTTATGCCAACAAGGTAACTTTTTTTTTTTTTTTTTTTTTTTTTTACAGCAGGATGAAAATGGGCATGGACGCTGTAAAAAGGTAAGAGCGCAAGCACGTTATTATTGACCGTTGAAATCGTATCAAATTATTTGTCAAACTCGCATCATGCCATATTGGGGTTATTTATGCCGCCCTCGCTAGTCTTTTGTAATTAAAATCATGTATTAATCATGCTTAATTGTGCCTCTACTATTTTTGCCACCTTTTCTGCCGAGATGCAACCGCAGAGCGCCGAAGCGACCCCGTCTCTGACGCCCCGCTGATCTTCCCGGACGGTAAATTCTATACGCTCTTTTTGAGTTGCTAATCTTTTGTTGGATTATCTGGTTTCTCCTGAGGTTTTTTCCTCTGTGAAGCCAGGGGTACCTAGGTTTGTTTAATTCTGTGAGGCGTTAAGGCGTCGCGGCATCGCTGTACCGGGACGCATTCCGTTACGATTCTAAGCCGTTAATTTATGCTGTAATTTGGGTGTGTTTACGTAGCGTGTTTAACAGGACATTGTCACAAGGCACCTTTACGGAAACGCTGGAGTGTATCTAAGAGACAATCCAATGTAACGTTGCTCCGCAGCTGCTTTGACGATGTTCCGTTAAAAGCGCTACGTAAGCGAAACGGGATGGCTGTAAAGGTGTACGACGAGGCTTGTCTCGCTCTTTATTAGACCTTTCCCTTTAATTTTGCCGAATTATTTTTTGGTTATAATCCGATGGAAAGAAAGGCTCGCGTTATAACGGTCTGTGTGAGGTCTGAGTATATCGGGGTTAAACTTTTAGAATGTAACCAGTCTCTAGGTCTTCACGGCTCGACTGAGACGGGGCCGAATGTAAAATATGCATATGTCGGAGACTGACTGCTTTTCCACAAGCTTGCATGTGTCACTAAAATTGTAATTTATTTATTTTTCCCCTCCCAGAACCCACTTCCGAACCTCGACCGGTCAGCATACAAGTCGCGGTCGTATCGACTTTTGCTCGCCTCATTCGAACCGGGACCCGCCGAGCAACGGGTGAGTCTTTGTGAGAAATCTAGAATGCGGTGTTTCTGTAACTTGTTTGTCTGCCACAATTGGCCCACATCCCTTCTGATGGTTTATCTTATTGTTCCTCCCCACCCCCTTCCGCGTCCAGTTACAGCGGACGACACCCTGCCGCCGCGAATGGGACGCGAAAGACCCGTCCGTCTCCTCCGAGAACCCGATTACTGTCGGGTTGCCGGACTGCTGGGACAGTACCTGCAAGACATTTGCTAGAGTGGCTAACGATGTACCTTGTCTAACTAGAGCTTTCTTTGTATTTACTGTCGTGTACAGGTTGTTGTTTATGTGAACGCTTGTGTGCTGTGATTTGTTGTATATTGTGTAGGATTGTAAATGGTTTTTGTTTTAATAAGGCACCTGCAAAATGGCGTAACTGTTTGCGACGGCCAAATCTACGACGTCGGAGGCTGGAGGTCGACCGTTTTGCCCTCTCCCGTGCAGTGCCGCAATTTTGCTCCGGCCGCCCTAGAGGCCGGGACCCGGGCCGCGACGGACGGGCGTCGGCCGGAGCGAGAGGTTTGTTTTTCCGACCTCGATTCCCCGCGGCGAATGTCGGAGAACGAGGGGTTAGTCGCGATCACGTTTTGGGTGAAATTCGTCGTCCTCCGACGTTTGCCGCGCCGGAAACTACGGCCGGGAAACGAACGTTTCTCTCTCCGGGCCGCGCCAGTCGGGTCGACGCGCGCTTCTCGACCTCTGCGGCGGCCCAAGCGAATTCCGGGTGCAAGACGGACCGAGGAGAAACGGTCGGCCTCGAGTACCCGGCCTGCTGGCGCGGATGAGCTTACGGACGAATGCGGTGTGAATTGTGCAGGCAGACTCGATACGTGAACTTGCGAGTGGACGCTTTTTTTGATGCCAGTGTTGTGTTGATGTATGTGAATGGTACGTGTCTTTGATTTTGATGTAGCAAATGTGTGGTTTTTTTTTTTTTTCTGCTGCTACGTTTGTCATGTTTGTGCCCAGTATCTTTAGCCGCGTTGTCTGTCCGGCACTGACGCTTACGAGGGGGCGTCGTGTCCGCGGCGGGATGGCTCGAGGCTTGCGCGATCTGAAGCTGAGTAAGTGTAGCTTTCTTGTTTTCCCCACTTCCGTCCCCTTGTGACGCAAATGGTCTCTGCCTAAATACAATTGTAATGCCCTTTTTGTTTTTTCTGTTCCAGTAGAAGCGGCGACGTGTGCCAGTTCACGTACCCGCTGCCTCTGAGGCGCTCGGAAATTACCGAGCCGCGATACAAAAGTCGGATCGCTCTCTGTTTAGCCCGCTTCGGGACGTTTGCCGAATTCCGATCGGAGTGCCGTACTTACCGGGTAACTTGTTTTATGTACACTTTTTACACTCCCTGTCCTAGCATCATTTGGTCAGATGTTCTACCGTGCTGCCAATAATGCTCAGATTGCTGTGTTTCCCACCCTGTGTTCAGGTTACTTCCAGGCTTTTGTCGTCTGAGGGACGTCGCCGAGGACGCCCCGTAGGAGGCTATGCAGCTCTACGTCCTATCCGTGGCTTCGGTAGCTCGTTCCATCCTCTTAAGAACACCTCGGGCACTCGTCGTCCAGGAGGGCGTTTTGAACTTGGCAGTCATGACTGTCGCGTGTAACCGTTTCACGTGATGTCGGCGTTTTTCGAAAGAAATGGGACCGTTCTACAATCGTTTCTTCTCGTCGTCTCAAGGCCGGACTACCGGGACTGTACCGTTGGATGTTGTCGAGTGTGGGAACTTTGTATGTCGTGTAACTCGACGATGTGTGTGTGTAATGTACAAGTTGTATTGTTTTGAACCTTTTGGGTGGTGGGAATATTGTAATTTTTAATGGTGGTTTGTGGATGGGGGGGACAGGGTTTTTTTTTTTTGGGCATTACTTCCCCCTGACGCCTGATTCTTTAGAGTTGTGGCCAAGAAGCAGTAGGTCTGACCTTCCGAATAAAAGGCTAGGCGCGTTAGAGTTGTAACGTCGCCCAAATCCGCAGTGTCCGTCGCGTTACCGTTCCCTCGTCTGCCGCCCCAAATCCGGGCCGGTCGCCCGGGAAGTACGGGCTCGTGCGACTGACGGGCTTCGGCCGGGGCGAGACGCGTTTGCTTTTGGACTGCAATTTCCGGTGGGAATTTTGGGGAGATCGGAAAAGGAGGGGTTAGTCGCGACCTATATTTTTGGGTGAAATTCATCATTTTCCGATCTACCCCTTCTTTCCTGTAGGAAATGACGGTCTGAACGAACCTCTCGCTCCGGACGCGGTCCGCGCAGACGCAAGATTCTCTAGCTCCCTGGCGGGCCGAGCGAATGCGAGACCGTAACTCTGTAAAGTTTGCGCAAAAGTGATATGGAAGGGGCATTGGCCACAAACTCTTGGTGAAATGGGGTTTTGTTTTTGGTGTTTGACTGTGCCCCCCCACCCCAATCGAATTTTCATGTTTGATGGTGGCTGGTTATGTAATTCATCTACTGTGTGTACACGTATGTTTGCAATGTGTGTTTTGTGGCAGTCTTGCCATGTTTGCTACCAGTGTCTTTACCCACATTTGCTGCCCGGTTGGAAGGCGCGGGCGTCGGCGGGCGTCCGAAGGGGACACTGTGATTTCAGGAGTAAGTATCTTTTTGTTTTTCGACTCCCTTTCCAACCTCAAGATATACCTTCATTGTTTGTAGTTACCCTTAATGTGACTTTTTACATCTAGGCCCGGGTTTGCCGTGCGGGAACGCTTTCCGAATGACCGTCGGTGACACTGACGGACTGGTACGTCTCGTTTCTATCCTGTTTGATCTCGAATCTCGCTTTGCTTTAAACATGTCCTCTTCAACAGTCTGCGTGTTTTCCAGAACTGGCTTTGGGATCCCGGGAAACTAGAGACTCCTTTAGCGGGCGTGGCGGAGACGGTCACGCACGGGACCCTTCCGTGTGACGTCTGGAGACTCTGCCTGTATTTCGAGGGAGGCTGATTGTTGTGTGTGGGGGGGTCCCCCCCTCTGCCCCGTCCGGTCTCGAGACCGTGTCCAAAGCCGTCGCGGTTCCCGAGTAAGCGCCGGTGTCCGTTTACCCGCACCCTTTTGATGGGAGTGGTGCGTTGTGATTGCGTCTTTTTGCTGTCCACAGACCTTTATCCTAACGGGCGGCCGACAAGAAATGGCAGGTACCTTTTTTTTTTTTTCTCCCCCTTTGGCGTTGCTTTTCGATTTGCTTGAATTGCTTCATCTTGTAATTGTTTTTTCCCAGGACCGTCTTCGGGATCCCGAGAAACTACGGAGACGCCTTTCGCGACCGTGCCGGAGAAGTTGAGCGGCTTGCGACTGGGGCCGGTTCCAAAGTAGTGTCTTTCCTCCTCCAACCCCCCCCCCCATTTGTTCCTTAGGTTAACGGTTGGATATCGGCGCCTCCAAAGGAAGTCGCTTTGCAGACGACGCCTGGCGGCGCCGCACTTCGAGTCCCTTCTGAGACGTTTGCCAATTTTGTCTTTGCGGCGTCTTTTGAGTCTGTCTAGTTGTGTAACCTGCTTGTAATGTGGTGTATTGAGTGTTCCTTATGTGCGAGAAATTTGTTCGCTTGTACTCGTGTCCGCACGCTATATCGCAGACGGGCACGTTCGAGCCGTACGAGTTTGCGTCTGGACGCAGTTATTTTGTGCGGCCCGAATCCACTTTGAATGCGTGACGCCCGACATTGGCGTTGTCGTAGAACCCCCCCCCCCCCCCCCCCCCAAAATTTGCGGCGTCAGACGGAGGCGGTTTTTTCCGACCGTTCGCCCCGGATACGCGCCGGCTTCCGAGGCGGAGGCGTGCGATGGCGCGCGGTCCGCGACCGTCTCGAGGCCCGCAGCGAGACGGCAGTTTTTCCGGCCTAGACTTCCGGCCGGGACCCGGGGAACGGAGAACGATGAATTTCACCCAAAAAAAGCGACTAACCCCTCGTTCTCCGACCTCGCCGGCGTCCCCGCTGGAACTCGCGGACGGGAAGACAAAAGTCTCGTTCGGGCCGCGGTCGCGGTCCGAGTGCTGTGGCAAGCCTCTGTTTGAGCCGGAAAAGCGCGAAACGTGCAAGCGCGGCCCTCGATTCACTCGGCAGACGGCACAAATGTACTCGTCACGCGGGTGTTAGAAACGGATGGTGGTCGGGATTAGAACTGGTGTGAAATGTATGGGTTTCAGGACGTTGTCTCTAATGTAACGCACTATGACTTTGAAACGCGTTTACCCTGTCCAACGTTATTCTTCGTATAGCAAAGTATGTTTGTGCAAAGGCGGGTCGGCTTAAAGCAGGGCTCGGAGAGCGGCGCCGCTTCGTCAGGGACGGCGGGACCGGATTGCTTCGAACAAAGGACACACGGTGTTTGTATATCTCAATTTTACATTGTAGTCACGCTGTTGGCGCTCGCATAACCCGGCTGTCGTTTGTCGCTCTCTCCAGGTCGAGGGGTTTTGGGACTCGAACCTCAGGAAGAGTTCCAGTTGTCTTTCTCTCCTTGAGCAGTGGACGGTCGTGAACTGGCAGGTTGTATATCTGTGATGATTTGGGGGGGGGGGGGGGGCTGTCTAACCTAAGTTTGTGCTTTCTTTTCCAGGATCGAGTCTGAGATCCTGCAGGAGCCCGATCTGTTGCGGCCGACTGTGTTTGTGGCGTCGTGACGTGTCCGTTTTCTTCAAATTGTCTGGGGATGGGAGTTTGTGGCTGTTTTTTGCGTTCCTCCTCCTCGGCGCGCCAACGTCTGTCAATCCCGCCGTCGTAAACCCGAGCGCGTTACGGACTACCGATTAGTTGCGCCCGTGCCGAGATGTTTGTTTATTTGACCGCTGTGTCTGGAGTGAATGTGGGGCGAAAAATGAGAGCGATGACTTTCACCCCAATTAAACGTACGACGACTAACCCCTCGTTCTCTGCTTTCCCCTCCCATTTATTGCCAGATAATCTGGTTGTTAAGTTTGTGCGTCTGCCTGGACGGAAGTAATCGGACGTGGTTGTTGTCGTTTCTCGGGCTGCCGACACTTGTGATCTGATATTTTCGGTAGGGTGGAAAGGGGTTTTAGAAATTTATTTGGCAGGGAGGGTGAGTGGTTTTTCTTTATGTAAGGGGGGGCCCCCATGTGTGTAAGGGGTTTTTTTTTTTTTTTTTTTTTTTTTTGGGGAAAAATGTTTTGGGGAAAATGTCATTGCTATGCTTTGGTATTGTTTGGTGGGAGAGTGGTTAAGGCTGGACTGTAACATTGTATATGTGCTTGTGTAATGCTGATTTCTGAACGTTGCAATAAAATGTGTGTAAGACTGTGCATCTTTGTGTGTGTGTTATGCTTTGGCTGTTTTTATTTGCAGCTTTGGTCAAACATTGTTCAAATTATGGCACGTGCCTTTCTCTCTGCACTTGTGTGCCTAACTGTCACCC
This sequence comes from Aspidoras spilotus, assembly GCA_028565295.1. Lineage (NCBI taxonomy): Eukaryota > Metazoa > Chordata > Actinopteri > Siluriformes > Callichthyidae > Aspidoras > Aspidoras spilotus. Next base: position 9,730 of record JAOUQV010338913.1, read on the forward strand.
CAGTACGACCCGAGCACCCGGTTTGTGCAGCTTGCTCTTATGCATCTCAAAGATGCACTTGAGATCCGGCGCATTTTTGCGGCTCCGCTTGGCGTGACTACGGGCCCGGGAAACGTGCTTGGGGAATGTTGGCTGCCTCTCGATCGTGGACGACGAGCACGTTGGATGGACTCGGGAGAAACTTGGCAGCTTTGACTTCCTAGGGTCTGTGTGTGCAGCCTTCCTTGCAGATGTCTTGTTCCCGGGCTTGCCTCCTTGATATTCCGACCTTTAATCACGTCAGACCGGTAACCCTGAGACGCGGCTCGGCGACGATGTCCGGTGGCTTTTGGGTTGCAGAGTTGGCGACGTCCGCTTCGTACGCTGCTGGAGCTACATCCCGTCTGCTCTTGCGGTCGGGGCTACTTGCTCGTCGATTGGATGGCTGTCTTGATTTGTCGGGACGAAAGTGTCTATGTAAAAGAGGGGACCGTCCTAAGGTCTTTGGAAAATGCCGTCGCGAGTGAAACGAAGGGCATTTGGCGTTGTTTCGTGTGTGTCCTGAGCCCAGTGTATTGTTTTAGTAGTAGGTGTGCCCTGAAGGGAATCTGAGGCGTTTGCTACTGAACGGATGGTGCGAGTGTAACGGCAGTGGTCACGGTCGATTGCTTTTTATTGGCATGCGTTTGGTAAGGTGACGTGGCTTTGTGTGCCTGTTTGGGGGTTTTGTTGTAGTCCACGCCACAAGGTGCCAATTGCGGGAGATTCAAAGGTCTACCGGCTTTTGAGTCCTAGTGCGGTGTGGGATGTTGGCTTGTGTGACAAACACTAGTCCTGCTCTCGCTGTTCCCTCTGGTCTTTTGGGCCGTCTGGATGCGAGTGGAAGTGAGTTTTTGGAAGATCAAAGTATACCCATTCTTACACGGTGTGTGTTTAACGGTTGGCAGATGGACTTGGCAGACACTGACTGTGTGACGCTGTCCACTTCCCCGGCACGGGAACTTTGGCCCGCGCGGGCGTTCTCGACTTTCTGGCCCCCTCCCTTGAGTTCCACTTTTGCTGCCTCGATACAGCAGCCCGGGCCACG
>JAOUQV010339021.1:0-10783 GCA_028565295.1 Aspidoras spilotus
CCTGACTTGCTCCTCCAAAACACCCCAAAGTGGCTCTTAATGCATCACAAAGACTTGCTGTCTTGGTCACAGATGCGCAAGCAAGACTGTATTTGTCCTCTTTTGAACTCTGGTATGATACCCATAATGTTGTGTGCATTGCAATATTTTGAGCAGAACTGTTAATTGGTACCCTGATAATTGAACCTTCACGCTCTGCTCTTACTGGTGCAATGTGCAATTAATCCACCAGGCTTGTCCAATTTAGCCATGAAACCTCCCACACTAAAATGACAGGTGTTTCAGTTTCAATGTCTAACCCCTTTAGTATTTATGTTTTGGGACACACTGTGGATTTCATTCAAAAAAACATACATACAAAACGTTATTTGTTAAAAGGCAACGAAATTTACACTTCACAAATAACTATTACAGAAATAGTAAAATGCCGCTTGTTATGAACCCATAGTCTTTGCACAGTAAATTGTGTTTTGATTGCTTTAAAAAACACTGAGAGTCCCATATTCATTTGTGCGAAATGAATGGTTTCAATGAACTAGAAAGAAAACTTATTGTAAGGATTAAGGCTTATTTATTTGTACGTTTTTTGAAAGATTATGGATGCAGAAGGGACAGAGCAATTCCACTGGAGACTTTGGAAATAGTGCACGATGGACACTGAATAGAGGTTGTGAAAGTTGGTTTGAATTTTAAATCATAAATAAAAATAATAAATATAAAAAGGAAAAAAAATTAATATTAGACTGGGTATTAAACGCTGAATTTATTGTACGTTTTTGAACTAAGCACAGAACTACTAGCTCCATATTTGATTTTTACTCTACTGGATGTGTTGTTCAACAACAATGTTAAAGGAGACGATGCAAGAAAGTATGGCGGCAGTGACGGTAATATCGCTTGAGGTGCACAGATACATTTCCGTATGCAGAGGGAGCATAAATGAGCCTTAAGTATGCTTTTTATGTAATACAAAAGGGTTTTCAATATGGTGGCCTTAATGATGATAGGCATGGCTAGTCAGGTTAAAGATTATACACTATATTTCCAAAAGTATTCGCTAGAACAGCTTAAACTCATCTGGAAAAGGTTGTTCACAAGGTTTAGGAGTGTGCTTATGGAGGAGTGTGTTCATTCTTCCAGAAGCACTTTTGTGAAGTTACTCACTGATGTTGGATGAGAAAGCCTGGCTCTCAGTCTTCACTCTAATTCATCCCAAAGTTGTGAAGTTACTCACTGATGTTGGATGAGAAGGCCTGGCTCTCAGTCTTCACTCTAATTCATCCCAAAGATGTTCATTCGGGTTTAGGTCAGGACTCTGTGCCAGTCAGTCAAGTTTAACAAGACCAGACTCTGTCATCTATGTCTTTATAAACCTTTCTTTGTGCACTGGAGCACAGTCATGGTGGAAGAGCAAGGGGCCAGCTCCAAAATGTTTCCACAATGTTCGAAGCAAGTAATTGGTTTGCTGAAGCATTCATACACCTGTGGCCATGGAAGTAATAGGAACACCTGATTCTGATAATTTGGCTGGATGAGCAAATACTTTTTTAAATATAGTGAATTTTACTGGATAAGTGGGCAACATATATCATTTTCTATGCTGTTCCAGTGCTGTGACATATTTTGATTGTTACATATAATCTAGTTTACATTAATATGACAAGTTTTTCCTTTATTTTTTGTGTCAAATATTCAACAATGACATAATTTGCTCATCCATAATGCAGATATTCACTACATACCATAATTGGTTATTGGATTGTGATTTTCTGGCCATATAAGAACATTTAAAAATAGTGAACTCATTGTCTCATTCAAAAAGCAAGTTTGAGTTTATTTGAGTTTATTTGGGACTTATCCTGCTGGAACTATTCATTAATTTTCTACACCCTCTTAATCCTAAGTTTTAGGGTCACGTGGAAGAAGGTGCACACCCGGCAACCATCATAGGGTGCATACACTTACACAATCACGTTATTTAGAGACATCAATTAACCTATCATGCATGTCTTTTGAATGCAGGAGGAAACCAGAGCACCCGAAGAAATCCTGTGCGCACACAGGAAAACTGCAAAAAAAGGCGATTAGGCCACCAGGGAATAAAAGACACTGGCAAAGAGCTGTGCCGCTAGAGAGGGCATATTTGAGGAAGGGAAGAGAGAGTAAAGGAATCGCATATATATTTTCAGATTCAGAAAAATGTATTCATCCGAGGAGGGGCAATTCAGGAAATTATTTCTAAGCTTTCCATGTCTCAAATTACCTCTGGTTTCCTGTATCACTTTGCCACTATTCAGGTCTGAGTACCAGTGAACATAACCTATTAGAGATTAATGGTGCAAAACTGAGGCTAGGTTCTCAAATGCACCCATTTACCTCTGATTATAGCAGTCATGTTAGAGGAATGTTATTTTGGTAATTTACCACCACCTGCTTCTTCTGCTCGCTCAGTTTGGCTGTTGGTACATTTTCACATTTTGACCGTAAAGGGTGGCACTGCCAATTATAGGTTATTCTGTGATAAAAAATGTTTTGAATATTAAAATATTTTAAAATTGCATATTATATTAAATTGTTTTTATATTAAAATCATCTGAATTATGTAGACATGGCAAATTAGTACAACTAGAAGAAACCGGGACTGTTTTTCTCCACAGGCATTACATCCTGTGATTTTGAATCTCATTGTTTCTGGAGCATGTCCAATCACAGTGTTCTCAGTGACTGGTATGTCACATCACCTCAACAGTGGATTGGCCAACGGGGTGTCCAACTAATCACAGATCACTCTGTTGGAGATTCGAAAGGTATTACTATGAAAGCTTTACATGGATTACTAAAGGTCACAGTAATGACGTTTTCTAGTTTATAGTGATTTCCTGTCTTTTCCTTTAATGAGTCGACCTGCTTTCTAGCATTTATGTAATTTATTCTGGAATGTAGTAGGGAGCATGGATCTATTTAATTCCAGCTATTCTGAATAAGTAATTCTGATTGTCCCAAGTATGGATAAACACAATGTGCTTAACCCAATACCATAAAAAATTATATTTAATGTCTTTATTAGACACATCCATTAAGCATTCACAGTGCTGGTGGAACAATTAAGTGAACCCAAAAGCTAATTTAAGTCAGGAATTAGAAAAGCTAAAGTAGATGAGACAATATTAGTGCAAGGTGTAAGGCTAGTTTCACTTTCACAAGTCACACAAGAATCATTTGCTGCTGTGAACTATGCCTTGCAAATAAGGGACCGCAGGTGACATATGATCAAGAATTGTTAATTGGCGTAAAACTGGAAAGGCTTAGTGGAGTAAAAATGAACCATAGATTAACAGCTAAAGACTTGAGGGAATCATTGGAACTGGTTAACATTTCTGTTTATGAGTCTACCATATGCAAATCACTGAACAGACATGGTGTCCTGGGAGGAAGTGGGAATGTGTGTGTGTGTATGCTTGTCCGGTTAAGATTCTGATTGTTGAGGATAGCATGATAGCTTAAAAAAAATACTGCTGCAGAGTCTGAATGCGAGGGCCCAAATTCTTTGGTTCTTTTTCCAGATGGCAGAAGGTTGAAGAGTGTGTGTGTAAGAAATGGGTGTGTTTACCCATTATGTTGAATGCTCTGATGCTGCAGCATTTCTTATAAATATCTGTAAGGGAGGGGAAAGACACACTGTTGATCTTCTCAGCTGTGCTCACTATTCGCTGCAGGGATTTTTGATCTGACACGGTGCAGTTTCCAAATCAGACAGTGATTCAGCTGCTCAGGTCTTAATGGTTCCTCTGTAGAATGTGGTGAGGATTGGTGGACCAGGTTCATCTGCCAAGGTAAACACCAAGTAATTTGGTGCTCTTAACGATCTCCACTGTGAAGCCTGTGAAGCATGTTCAGGGGCAAGAGATCATTCATCATTTTTCTGAAGTCAAGTGTTATCAACGTTTAAAGAAAGATTGTTGACTTTACACCAGTCTGTTAGCTGCTGCACCTCCTTTCTGTATGTCGACTCGTGGTGGTTTCTGATGAGACCCACCACAGTTGTGTCATCAGCGAACCTGAATATGTGAATTTAGCTGTACATTGCTGCACAGTCGTGAGTCAGAAGAGTGAATAGCAGTGGACTGATCACACATCCCTGGAGGCTCCAGTGCCCATTGTGGTGGTGCTGGAAGTGTTCCTTCCAATCCAGACTGACTGAGGTCACCCAGTCAGAATGTCCAAGATTCAGTTGTAGATGGAGGTGTTTAGGCCCAGCAGATTCAGATTGATGGTGTTGAAAGCCGAACTAAAGTCTGTGAATAACATTCGAATGTATGCATCTTTGTCCAGCTGGGTGCGTGCCAGGTGAAAGGTCATGGCTATGGGTCAGCTGTGGCTAAATGGATAGCGTAGAGGGCTGGGAACCAACAGATTGCCGATTCAATCCCCACTCTAGGCTGTTGATCAAGGCACCCAACTCTTAACTGTTCTTTGGGCGCTTCAGTGGGGGCAGCATACTGCCCTGGGCGTTCAGTAAAAGTAATTTAAAAAATGGTGTCATCTATTGAATGGTTGGGATGATATGCGAACTGCACAGGATCCAGTGTGAAGGGTAGCAGAGTCTTGATGTGCCTTATGACAAGCCTCTCAAAGCACCTCATGATATACTTGAGTGCAACAGGACAGTATTAATTGAGGCAGGACAGAAGGTGATGGTGGTGGTCTTGAAACAAATTGGATATATCGTTGTTGCTGCTCAGAGAAGTGTTAAAGATGACAGTGAAGACCTTCACTAGTTTGTCTGCACATTCTCTGAGCACTTTGCCAATAATGTTGTCTGTCCAGCAGCTTTCTGTGGGTTTTTCTCACATCAGCTGCAGTAAAGGACAGCACTGGTCGCTGGGAGAAGGGGTGGACCTTCTCCCCATCACATTGTTCTATTCCATTGTTCTGGAATGGAATGTAAACTGTGGTAAATAAAAAGGTCTACATCTTACAGTCACAAACTCTGCTAGTGAAAACAGTATCTTGAAACTAGCACAGAGTTCTTGCACCCTTCCATGTTGATGTAAACACACAGTCCACCAGTCCAACACTGACTCATGTTTCCATAAAAAAACAAAAACACAGCAGTCTCTTTATAATTGCCAAGTAGTTTGCTGAAGTCAGATGTAATACAATGTATTATCCAGCAAGCAGACATTTGAGAGAAGGAGAAAGAGGAGAGCCAGGCCATTTTTGTTTTAACGAATATAAAAAAAACAGCCACCGGCATGTCGAGGTTATAGGGCCTGGTCTCCGTAGCAAGCTGATGTCGCATAGGTTCTCCAGCACGCCTCCATTTATGAAGACCTCTTCTTTTTGCATAATAAAGCAGCATCTGTTGATATACAATAAATGAAATCCTTTAATAGAGGATATTGTGCTAAAGGAGGTTCAACCTGTTATTAAATCCAAGGGTTCATTTACTTTGTCTAAAATAGAAATAAAATAATGGATTTGTCTAATATAGAGATGAAATATTATCATTGTGTGGTATAAGTTAAGCACATTGTGTTTATCTATACTTGGGACTTAGATCAGATCACATTTTATGACCAATTAATGCATAAAACCAAGTAATTCCAGAGGGTTCACATATGTTTTTTGTCACTGTAGATTGTAAACCACTCAACATCTTTCTTTCCCAAAGGTCACTTCTTGACTCTGAGGCCTGTTTCTGCCTTGTGGCCTTCTGGGAGTTGCACATTTCACATTGCAAGTCCTGTAGTGCTAAGCAGTAATCCACAATGTCGGCTTCGTTTGGCTTTGTTTCAGCCAGAACTGAGAATGGGAAATTTGTCGATCTCCATAAAACTTACCGATTCTGCCGTTATGAACTCACTGACATCAGTCAGCAGGGAAAGGTCTGGCATTAGGTTAGTGTCTATTCTTATGATTTTTGCACCTGGCATTTGAAAGAAAACAATAAAGCAGAGACATATCTCATACTTTTCTCCATTTTAAAAATCTGATTCCCAAAAAGTTGGGACACAAGTTGTAAATACAAACGGAATGCAAAAATGCAATATTTTAATCATAATAAATGATAGATCACATACATGACATATCAAATGTTTAAACTTTTTTATATGATTTTAAATTTAGTGACAACACATCTCAAAAAAATTGGGACAAGGCCATGTTTACCATTGTGAGTAAACCCTTTTTTCTTTACAAGAGTCTGTAAACATCTGAGGACCGTGGAGACAAGTTGCTCAAATTGGGGGATAGGAATGTTAACCCATTCTTGTCTTCCATTTCATGAAGCGCCAACTGTTTTCTATGGGTACCGGGACTCTTTTTCTATGCAGCCATGATGCTGTAATTGATGCAGTATATGGTTTGGCATTGTAATGTTGAAAAATGCAAGGTCTTTCCCCAGTTTTTCACTTTGCTACAGTCTGTTTTAAAAGAACCTTGGCACAGAGAAGATGTCTGTGCTTCTGGATCTTGTTTAGATACAGCTTTTTAAACTATAGAGCGGACGGCACTCTAAATTGTGTTCACAGATAATGTTCTGAGCCCATTTTGTAATTTCCAATACAGAAGCATGCCTGTTTGTGATGCAGTACCGTCTAAGGGACCGAAGATCCCTTAGACGCACATCGATTCTTCCAGATTCTCTGAATCTTTTAATGATATTATGCACTGTTGATGATGATATGTTCAAACTCCTTGCAATTATTCAGAGTCAGACACCTTTCTGATATCACCCCACTATTTGTCGGTGCAGAATTCTGGGGATTAGTCATCCTTTTTTCCGTCCTTACTTCGGAGAGACACTGCCTCTTCAGGATGCTCTTTTTATAACCAGTCATGTTAAATGACCTATTGCCAATTGACCTAATAAGTTTGTATCTTTAACTATTTCAGCTCTTATTGCCCCATCCCATCTTTTTTTGAGATGTGTTGCTGTCATTAAATTTCAAATGAGTCAATATTTGGCATGAAATTTCAAAATGTCTCGCTGTCGACATTTGATATGTCAGAATGCTATGTTGATATGCTGAATATCAGTTTTTGAGATTTGTAAATTATTGCATTCTATGTTTATTTACAGTTTGTACTTCCAGGTTTGGAATCAGTTTTGTACCTTCAAGACTTGTGTGAAAATGTGATGATGTTTTAGATTATATTTATAGAGATATATGTAAAATTCATAAGGGTTCACCACTGTATAAGTTTAATAAATAAAAATCTCTATTGGCTTAGAGATTTTTATTTTTATTGGCTGTAATTTGGTAGTTTGGACATATGAAGACCCATTATGTCAAATTGCAGAGTGATCTCACCCTTTATTTAATTTTTATCACAAAAGTCAGTCCTATTAAATACTTACCTAAAATCCTTATACTATCAGCTATTGTACATCTTTAATAACTACAATTTCAAATTACTTTTTGAGACAGTTTGTTTTGGAACTTATATTGAAAAGTCTCCATTACCTCACACTTTTCCCAATTCACTAGATATTCTAGATACAAATACTATCAACTTTGCACTGGGGCGCTGGTCATAAAATTAGAATATCATGAAAAAGTTGATTTACTTTCATAACTCCATTCAAAAAGTAAAATTTGTATACTATACACATTTGTTACACACAGACTGATATACTGTATGTATTCATATAAATGGCCCACCCTATATTTCTTTATTTCTTTAATTTGATGATTATAACTGACAACTAATAAAAAATTCAGTATCTCAGTAAAGTAGAATATTATATTAGACCAATATAAAAAGGATTTTTAGGAAAGCTGTCCAACTCAAAAATATGAACATAAAATATATCAGCATGTACAGCACTCAATACTTAGTCGAGGCTCCCTTTTTACTGCCCAAATTACTGCCACAATGTGGCGTGGCATGAAGTCGATCAGTCTGTGGCACTCCTCAGGTATTATGATGGCCAAGGTTGCACCAACAATGGCCTTTATCTGTTCTGGAATGTTAGGTTTGGCATATCGCATCTACTTCACAGTACCCCATAGATTTTCTATAGTGTTAAGTTCAGGTGAGTTTGCTGGACAATTAAGAACAGTGTTACCACAGTCTTTAAACCAGGTACTTGTAGCGTTGGCAATGTGTGCAGGTGCCAAGTCCTGTTGAAAAATAAAATCAGCATCTTCCAAAAGTTGCTTAGCAGCAGGAAGCACTAGCAGCACGTAGCCTCGCGACAAACACACCCACAAACACGAGGCATACATGTCTGAAGGGAACACGCCGCACATGTAGAAACAAACTCTTAACACAAGCAGCGCCTAACCCATGACTGGAAGCTCTCGCACACAATCACACACACAAGCACACAGAAACACAGAGAGGGGAGAACAGAGAGAAACGGTATGCTGAAAGGAAATGTGCGCAAGAAAACATGCAGGAATCGCGCCACACACTACCTGTCCCTGACACACGTACCTCTGCTGAAGCCTACCTCCGGGAACCACTATTCGGCTTCTGAGTACCATCATCCCTAACAAACTCGCAGGGTGGAGAGTGTTCATAATGGTGCGACACTGGAATCTGAGTTACGAGCTGCTTAAATAACCTCAGAGTCAGGTGTCACCATTACCGCCTAATCAGCACTACTGCTGCCTACAACAGAGTGCCAACCCCCTGGTGGACGGCAGCGATATCTGACCCCTAACAAAAGCAACATGTTGAAATTTATGAATTATTTATGCACGGTTTTTAAGGTTCCAAAAACAGCATTTCATCTGGTTTGAGGTCTAGCCTTTAAGAGTTACATGTATTCACTGTTCTGAATGTCATCTGAAGGTCTTGTTAGGAAAATATGCTTAATATTGATTTCTTTAGTTTGGCCAAAACTAGTTTGCGATGAAGGGATGAATTTTCCCAATATGTCTTTGTAATTGGCTTTGACAGATGGTTTAAAATGTGCTGTGATGCAATGCAATTTGAAAAAAAGGCAAGTATTCAATCATATTGGAGCCAATACTCTTATACACACACTCAGTTTAGAATTTGAGACATCACTCAATGTTTGTATGGCTGAGTGCCTAAGACTATACAGTACTCCATCTTATAAATTAGATTTAGTGGATGAATGCACTGTAGTGCAAACCAAACGAAAAAGGTTAAGCTTTAGAGTCCACAAGCGACTCTAAAGATAACTCCAAAGGTAAATGTATATAGATTAAAAAATCAAATGTTTTTTTATCACATTGACGTCAACAAATCTTGGTTTTGGTGATTCATTGTTGGTCATTTCTAGTAGTTAGATTAAATCATGGAAACACCAAAAGATATTCTCCATACAAATAAATTATTAGTACGTTTACAGTACAACATCAGAAGCTTATATAAATGATGTTTAGTCAAAGTTCATTAAGCTGTAAAGTATATAATTATTAATTTTAAAACTCAAATTCAGAATTTGTCAGTACAGACTTAAATGATCAAGGGGTTCCAAGATTGCACAGAAATCTAGTATTTATGTACCGAACAAATGACGAGACAAAAGTACAATACCATTTATTAAGGTATCATTAGCAAATTGCACAGTATTTAACATTTGATCATGTATGAACATACTTATATTTTATTCCTTTATTGCTTAGTTCATCTTGGGAGATATTGGAGGCATCAATTGGGAAACTGGATGAGCCCTTCCAGGTAACGGTGCACTACACTTCTTGTAGTGGTCATGATCTTGGACTGTTGGCCATTGATTCTTTGGAACTCAAAGACTGTAACATGGGTAAGTGTTTTAAGGCGGGTTAAATGTGAAATGAGTAATTACACTATAGATTTATGTGGTTTGAAAGCTAGATTAGGTGAGACTAATGTAAGAAGCATTGTTCTGATCATGTAAAGCTAGGGGAAAGTTGTTTATTTTTCTCTGCATATGATGTGATCATACATCTTTTTTTATTTATACATTGTATGTATCTCTTTTCCTGTTGCTCAATCTCTTTTCTTTCTCACTCTGTATCTCCTCAGAACACAGAGATTTAAAGGAAATGGCTCCAGATTGTAGGGAGAACTCAGCTGTTCTATGTGATTTTGGCCACTGTATAGATAAAAGGAAAGTGTGTGATTTCCACAGTGATTGCCCTCTAGGCGAGGATGAAGGATTTATTTGTGGTGAGTTGTACAGTGCTTTAGGCTTTAGTAGGTAAGTCGAGGCAACTGTATTAGCTTGTAAGATATGTTCTGTGCTCTCGTTGCCAGAATTAAAGTCAGCGCATGGTCATAATGTTAACATTTTCTGCTGTATAATTTATTTATTTATTATTATTATTGTTATTATTAGCACTATTACTACTAGTTGTAGTAGTAGTCCTAGTAGTAGTAGTAGTACTAGTAGCAGTAGTAGTAGTTATAGTAGAAACAATACACAGGTAGAAACTAAACTATGTAATAATTTTTTGTTTGATCATTTTTTCCACTAAATAATATACCTAACTTAATGCTGAAGTCAGGATACCCTTTTGGAAACCACACTAGGCCCTCTAGCAGCCATCTAATAACATCAGCATTTTCACAGCCTATGATTAAATACTCAGTGAGCACATCAGATATTTTAAGTCTGCTCAGGTGGAAACATATTTATGCGAATTTAAAAAAGTTGGGACAAAGTACAAATAGTAAATAAAAACAGAATGCAATGATATGGAAGTTTGAAAATTCTATATTATAGAATAGAACATACAGGAGTTAGACAATGAAACTAAAACACCTGTCATTTTAGTGTGGGAGGTTTCATGGCTAAATTGGACAAGGCTGGTGGCCA
>JAOUQV010339030.1:0-10783 GCA_028565295.1 Aspidoras spilotus
TCACCTGTGTGTGTATATTTGTGTGTTTCACTGCACGGATGGGTTAAATGCAGAGGACCAATTCCGCTGTGTGCAAATCACAGTGGCAGAATGTTTCACTTTCACTTTCAATCGGTAAACTCTGTTTTTTTACTAGGAAGAAGAAATATTTTGGAATGACCTAATTGAACAATACCTTAAACCACTGGAGACTGATAAAGCAAAGGAAGAAAAAATCACAGCAGATCTGAAAGCCATGCGTAATAAGGTTTGTCACTGGGGTTTTTTTTTAAGTTATGCCTTTTATGTCCTTGTGAAGTTGCTTTGAGACAATGATCATTGTTAAAACTTCTTTAGAAATCAAACTAAATTGTACAGATTTGGAAAGAAGATCCCGTCACGTGTTTGACACATTCCTTTACAGACACACCTCATTCTTCTGAATAAAAATACCCAACAGCAATGTGAAAGACTGGTGGAAAGCATGCCAAGTTGTTTGAAACAAAATATTGATTTATGATCTAATATATTATTACTTTGTTGTTTGAAATGAATATGTACTTGTTTTCTTTGTAATTTTGTGGTCTGAAATGACTGGCCCATGACCATGTGTGGATTAAGAGGAACATAATGGATAGATGGAAATGACTGTAGCTGTTTTGTTATTTTAACATTAATCATTTACTAAAAACCAGATGTTGTTCTGCTACAAATTTAACGAAAGGGGCAAAGGGAGGACAGTGAACATTATGTTCGCGTTTGTATCTCGTTCCCTCCAAAATCCAATACTTTTTTATAAAATATGGAAGTTTATCGGCTATTGGATGGATGCACATCGGAGAATCCAGATATGAGAGACCTGCTAGGTCGTCATAATCTTTTGCGCATAGTAATTCTTTCAGAATGTCACTCAGCTTTGCTAGTCGATGCATGTCTTTATTAGCGATTTTTGGAAAATCCTTTAATCTTTTTAAACGCACCTTTACAATAACGGTTGGATTTCCGTAAGTGTTGTTGAGACGGTCCCAAATTGCGTCAAACCCTGCTTCCAAATTGGACGAACTCGCTGCGCGAACACTTATGACCATTTCCTTTGATTCGGGACCCAACCATTCGTCCAATAGATCTACTGTCTCCAGAGGGGACGGATTCATGTTTTTAACTCCATTTAGGAACAAAACCTTCCACATTCGACAATGCTCTGGTTTGTCAGCAAATTTATGGAAGACTGGTTTAAGTCCTTCTTTGTGATTAAACCATGTGTTCCAAGGCTGCTCTGTTTGTATAACAGGGATTTTGGTTCCCATCTCGGGACGCTTCGCGCTTCTTGAAGTAACGTGTCAAAGTGGTGTTTATTCTTAGCGGCGTACACACTTTGCTGTTGTACATATTCTCTTGTACTTTTCTGTCCCCACTAAGTTTTGGAATAACTTAGATAGACAGACAGCTAAACAAATAAAGACACTGTAGACTTCACTGCCGTATCGGTCTTTATGTAATATTGTAAACTGAAAATACAAAGAAAAATACAATAATATTAAACATGCTGAACATTACTAATTCCTAGCATTAATACAAATATAACTTTTTACTTACAAGACGTATGCTTCCTCAGGATGTGAGGACTGAACTACGTTAGAGTTATATACAATATTTGTATGTGTTTGTTTGTGAATTGTTTTCAGTAGTTTATAGAATAAAACAATCCTGCACATTTTGGTTAAACTTTAGAGAATCTGATGATTTTGCAGTGGTCTCTTATCCCACTTCTCTATCTGCTGGTCACATGGGTGCATCTAGATTTTGCAATTCTCAGAACAAAAATACCTGCTGCCTACATTGTTCCAGTTGTATGTGGAGTAGGGATAATGATGTAGGGTTGAAGCGAAGTAAAATCTTAATGCTCTCTATTTGTATGCAATTGTATTGCATGCTCTCAATATTGTGGGAACAGATTGAGGTGGGCCTATTTATATTCTATCATCTTGCCCTGGGTAATTTTGCTGGTACAAACAAACACTGAACTCAATCCCATAAATCATCTTAATGAACTATAATGGATATTATGAGCATTATCTTAGTTTGGATGTCTTGTACAAAGCCTTTTTTAGCAGAGTTAAAGGTCTTGAATTAATATTAAATCCTGGATGTTTAGAAGTGGGTATCATAAAATCATGTGGCCAGTTAGAGTTGTACATATAAGGTATTTATCTATATTTGAGTAATGAACCTTGTCTGTTTTTTATCTTCACATTTTAGGCAACTTTTGTATATTTCATATGTAATGCTCTCTGGATTGTGGCTACTTTCTTCCTGCAAGCTATTGGCACATCAGTGAGCATCCCCATCCCAAAAGTTTATACCAATGGAACTTCTGACCCAGATGCAAAGCTATATATTGATCCTATTGGACTGATGTTCCTCCTCAGTTTTGCAAGCCTCCTTGCTGTCCAGTTTTTAGCTATGCTGTGGCACAGGTACCAAAAATGTCCATGTTGACTTTTATAAAAAATGTAATGTCAAGCGTGCTGTGAGTGATTTCTATTTTCCTGTCTTTGTGTTACTTTTTTTAGAATCCAGACTCTCATCCACTTCATTGCTTACATTGGGACTGAAGCTGTGATTAATAGAAAAATGAGAAAACAGTCAGTGTCATTGACGACAGATATCAGTGAAGAAAATGTACGTAATTTTCATTTCCTCATGGTTTATTTCTTATTTATTTTCGCCAGATTAATGTATTAATGTTTGGAATGATTCATTTGTCGATGTGTTTATTAACTATGACATCATGCATATTCATTAACACCAAGGTCTGTGTCTTCAGAATTTTCTTTAGGAGGATCTTGCATTGAAACCTAAACGCGGATGATCTGATATGAGATGTATGAAAGGGCAACGCTGCAACTGCAAACCTGCCCAACTAAACAATCCTTAGAAAATACAGTGCCTGCTTATTGGGATTGAAAGAATATTGACATTTTAAGCATTGTTTACATTATTGGTCTTCTCTAAACAATGTGATTTTATTTCATTTTTATGCTTCAAATAATAATAATAATAACAACAATAACAGCAACAACAACAGAAGTAATATTAATAATAGTAATAATAGTTGTATTGTTGTTGTTGTTGTTGTTGCTCAGCTTCTTCTTCTTAATATTATTATTATTATCGTTAATATTGTTATTATAATTATTATAATTTTAATGGTTGTGCTTTAGCTTAATACAGACATCCCACGTCTCCTAGAAGGTCCGGGAGTGTCCAGCATATACATAGCGGCTCCCTGACTCCAGCAAGTCAAATAAAATCACCCAGAATAGAGAATGTACTGCCAAGAGTGCACATATGGAAGTCTAGAATGGACATTTTTCTATATTTTTACCTGGATTGCACATGTTTATTTGCACAATAGCTGTCCAGCTATGAAGCTGTACTGCTGCTACTGAACTCCAAATGTCTTGTGCAAAGACATTACACAGATAAACAAATTCATTTACCTGAAATGTGTTTTTTCAACTTGGGATGTCTGTTAATATTTATTTTTCTTTTTTTATTGTTCTGTTCCACCTTCCAGTGAGACATTTATGTATATCTGTGTATATCTATTTATTTATTTTCTGTTTAAAGTTGTATTTGAGCCATTTTGCTCCTACTTAAACTTCAAACTTTGCACATATTGTATACATACTGAACGACACCATATAATTATGTCTGGAATTTTACAGTAAACAAATGTTTATATAACAAACGGCATGAAACAATTATTTACAGTATTAACAGTAAATAACACAGTATGTATTTATAGTGCTCTAGGACAATCTTAATCAACAGGAGCCATGACAAAAAGTATTAGCATGGGTATGACCTTAGACCTGTGCACATTTCTCTAAACCGTTTGTACAAATTTGCAATAAATAAGGACAGAATTAGTTTAGTTCAAGTCCTTGAACTCTTCAACTGGTACATACAAACCTCTAGAATGGAACGACTGCTGTGGCATAGTGTAGATAATCTAATCTATGTGTCAGGGATCGTATTGCTGTTAAATTAAGCTTCTATCATTAAAATAATTTATTCTTTTATTATCTTACTGCACAACTCTGGTGCAAGGGCAGGAATAACCCTTTAGAGACGCTAATTCACCTAGAATGCATGTCTTTGGAATGTAAAAGAAAACCGGAGCACCCGGAGAAAATTCACCGAGAAATGTCCCGAGTCGCCCCACCTGGGGCACAAACCCGGGATCTTCTTGCTGTGAGGCCACAGCGCTATCCACTGCGCCACCCTGCTACCCATATGCCTACTCCACACATATATTTCCAATTTTGTCCCATCTGGAAATCGAACCTGGGTCCTTCTTGCTGTTATGCGACATTGTTCCTCACTGAGCCACTATGCCACCTAATTGAATTCAGTTCATTTTATTTTTATAGCACTTTTTACAATAGATCGTTGACATATTTACAGAAATTGAATACAGGATCTTATCATGAATTGTATAGAAGTTACTAGAGCAAGGAAAGACTCCCTGAGATGATAAGGAAAAAGCCTTGAGAGCAACCAGACTCAGAAGGGAATCCCCATCTTCTTTGGTTGATAAAAGATTAAACAGAAGGAACTCTGGTAGGATTCTGTAAATGTGTGTGAAGTGGTGAGCTTGTGTAAGTCCATGGTAGTTTGCTTTGTGATCAGAGGTATGTTGACTGGTGTATTTGACAGCTCTGGACATGATTAGCTGTTGGGTATGACTTTTTATTGTAAAGTGACCTTGGGTTTGTGAAAGACACTATTGAATGTATTACTATTATTATCATTATTATTATTATTGAGGTTCCATCCCCAGCATGATGTGAGCTCCCTAAGGAAGTTGATCATTAGGGTAGATCAGGCAGGGTTAGGAGACGAAGTCAGGATCAGTACTCTCTTAGAAGTAGTGTGTGTAGCTGGGAAGAATCAGAGACATTATTACGTATGATTATTGAAATAGCACTCGCTATAGCAGCACAACTAACAAAAATACAGCTGTCATAAATAACAGTGCTTGATCAGCAAGTGTTTTGGTGATGATATGTATCTAAGACATGATGTAAGAAAATGTGGAGTATGGGCATTCCAGTCTGCAGCTGTGCAGCCTAAATTTCATCAAGCTGTTATGTTCTGGTGACTTTATATCTTACATTATTAACATTTATAGCTTAAATAACTTTTCGATGGGATCAAACCAGACGGGCTAGCCTGTGCTTCCTACACATATCTGTAATCCTTGATGGTTTGCCCTTACTTGGACCACGTTTAGTTGGTATTAGCCACTGCACACTTCACACTAGCTAAACACATCGACTTTTATAACTGACAAAATTCAATTTAATTTGATTCATATAGAACTTAATTACAATAGATCATTGTCAGCAGCTTTACAGGAATTACATACAGGATATGATCAAGTATACACTAGTTACATTTGATCACTTTTTATCCCTAATAAGCAAAACAAGATGGCATCAGTGGCACTGAATACTTACTCAGATTATAAGAGGAATAAACTTTGAGAGAAAACAGATTCTATTTGTTTGGGTATTAAAAATACTTGCAGTTCTGAAAGTCTTAAAAAAGACTTGATCTGCTCAACACTGTCCGAATATCTTCTTGAGGACAGACAGATCAGGCACACACTTGATGTCTATGAAGCCATGTTGTTGGAACTTGTGCAGAATGAGGCTTGGCATTGTCTACTGAAACATATATGGTTACTGGTAGTCCCGAAGATAGCGGCATATGTATCTCCAGAATTGAAATATAAGCCTCTGCATCAGTTATACAGTGGCTTTTGAACATGTGACTGATAGTATGCATTATCTTGCTTATCTTTATAGCATGTAAAATCTGACATACAGTTTTATAAAAAAAAAAAACAAGATATAACTGTAATTTATTGGAAAAATAAATATACTGTATGGCTTCATTTTTAACTAATATAAGGTTTTGACAAAGATTTTTCCTCGAAGTCTGTAAACGTGCTTGAATTTGTTGCGTGTGATTTATCTGAGATGTCAATCCTAAATTTTTGTCCACACCTTGTCTTGTATCAGGTTGAATTTCGTGACGCAGCTATTAACTGCCTTAAGTGGCAAATTACTCCCAAGCCCTTGTATATGAAACAATGCCACCATAATAGTCATATTATTTCAAGAGAAGTTTACACCCTTGGCTATTATGTACTGACATTTTCCCTTGAAAATTCTCTTCCATAATAAGCAAAAGTGTTTAAAACATACTCTGCTTGCTTTTATCTGACTTTATTTGAATGTAGTGCAGATGTCACATTCTATAGTTTTTTTTTTATATGGTCAGGTTTTTATAATGGCATGCAAAGGAACAGCACAACTAAAAAATCCACTCCCTGGAATAGAACACTAGCGCCCATTACCGAGGTGATCATCGACCTGGTTGTGCTTTTGCTGTTCATTGCAAGGCTGCCACATGTCTGGTGTTACCCACATGAATGTTGGGTGTTGGTGCTGAGGAAAACCCTGGAACATCCTGGGCCAGTCCCTTTTGATGGAGGTAGCTACATTGCTCCATTCTCTAATGTGGCTTGGGCCACCTCAAATAAGGCTGAGACTTATTTGATGTCTAGGGCAGTGCAGACAGACAGACTGATCAGACACACTGATATATTTCAAGTTCTTATTTCTTTTGATTTGAGGAATATAACTGACAACGAATAAAAACCCAAATTTACTTTCTCAGAAAACTAAACTCATAACACCTGACTGTTATAACACAAGACTGTTCGACTTCATGCCATGCCACATTGCTGCGGTTAATTGGGCAAAAGGAACCCCAACTAAGTATTGAGTGCTGTACATGCTCATACTTTTCATGTATATATTTTTCAGCATTTCTAAAAAGTGGGTGACATCATTTATCTGGCAGAGTGCAAAACAACCATGTGGAGTCAGCAGGTGTTTAGCAGTAGTTCCTGAGTAGGATAAGCTGGGACCAGAAGGTCGACAAAAAAATTTGATGTTACCAGCTCCTTGTTTGACAAAGAAAATATGAAGATATACATTCAGTGGAAAAAGGAGTGCCAACAGCAGTATGCTTTTTAATGCAGTGACGTCATAAATGGTGGAGTGCAAGGAATGCCTGGTGAAGTAGGTGGGCCAGACACTAAATGCTCCCCAATATGTTTAGATCATTCCCCACTTCAGTTGCTTCAATGTGTCGATCATCTATTTGAAATTACCTCTAATCATTTAAATTTGAGGTAATTTTTATTTGAGGTAATCCATTGTTGTTAGAGATGGTGTTGCCAGACAGAAGGGAGAGAGGAAAACCAAAAAGGATATATATAGATGTGGTCAATGTAGACATACAGGTAGTTCTGAGAGCAGAAGCTGTAGAGGACAAAGTTAAGGTGTGGCGATCCCGGATAAAGGGAGAGGCCGAAAAAAGAAGAAGAACTTATTATAGAACTTATATAGTGCTTTGAACGTAACCCGAGGTTGCTTTAAATTTAAAGTGAAAAAACACTTGTTGCTTGCAAAATCTTCATGTCATTTATCAACCTGGAGCATCAGGACCTAAGAGGCCATCAGAGTAATAATATCTCAGAAAAATATTTGTAATAGCGTTCTTCTTAGGAAGGGTGTGTGTGTGTAGGTGTGTCTGGTAATATGTCACCTTTCTCATGAAGTTACATGGCTAGAATAGCTAGTGGCACCAGGATCTCTTCAGCTTGTCTCCACTTGCAGAGATAATGTTCATTTTAGTGCCATTTACATGACATAATCTATTCTAATGATATATATACAGTTACCCACACACATATATGTTGCCACTAATGAGCGTCAAGTGAAAATAATTTTCATTAAATACTGGTTTAAACTGGTTTTACCTGCTTCTCTGCTCCTCCCTATGGCTCTAGGTGCTCGTAAACTTAAAACTTCTGCAATGTATAGAACAGTTTTTATAAATTTTTATTTTAAGTCTTTATCAGTAAACAGTTAAATAATAGTTTAAAAAATAATGAATTCAAAAATGCTGCCTCTCAATAGAATCCATTACTGCACAAACACACAAAAACACACACTTTATATACTGTGTATATAATAAACAAATAAGAATGTATAACAAAATATGTATGAAAATTATGTTTAAGTATCTTAGTAGAGTGTACATCAATTAAATTATATACTCTATATCACATTTGTGCCATAAAGATATTAGCAGCATTTATTCCCGGACTAGATTCCCATTGCGCTGAGCTTCACACTGCTTTTGCTGGCTTGCATTCTTCCTATTGTGCATTCTGGTGCCATGAATGCCCTCACACCCAGCCATTCATTATAATTATAAAAAAAATGTTGGCAATACCAGCCCACATATTTTCCATGTTCTAGTTCTGATGCTTGAAGGTGTTTTCAGTGATGTACAGGTGCGAGCATGTACACCCCATTCATATCAACATCTGATTCATTCTTCCTGGCACGTATCTGTAACCATCATTATTCTTTATTCAACAATCTGTGCTACAGTATCTCTTCTGTGGAATAGACGCTATAACACGTGCTAGTCTCCACTTCCTCGTGTATGTCAGTGAGCCTTTTTTCCAGTGTGTACGTGGCAGTTTCACCTGTTCACCAATTCACCATTTCTCCATCCTCTACCACTTTTTATACTTACCTACCCTGCAATATCTGCAATTTTTAGGTTAACCCCTGTAAAAGTCACTCAGATTCTTACAGTTGCCTGTTTTTCCTGCTTCCGATACATTATCTTCAAGATCTAGATAATCTAAATTCAGTGTGCTACATAGCATCCAGTTGTCCTAGAATTTATTGCAGGTGATAGCTGGTTCAAGGTGGGGCGAGAAAATAATATATCTATGTTTATATGTCAGGTAGAAATTACTAATTAATCAGGCAAGGGCTTAGGTCAAACAAACACAGTTTAACAAATGTCTAGCAAACAAAATATCTAGCAAAATGGGTTGTCAAGAACTGTATCAGGTCAGACATCGCAGCAACAGATAAAGAGCACTTCAATGCTAATTGACTACTTCGTTTCATGCTTAGCCTCTGTTGTAGCATGGCACATAATGACATATTAAGTGCAGATGTGCATGCCTAAAATTCTTGAGTAGTCCATATTTGTATGGCATGGTGACTTCTTGGATATGTTTGGATAAGTAATGGTCAGGTGTCCACAAACCGTTGGCTTTGTTATATCTGTAAAAAGCAAAACTGTTATCATACACTATGTTGCCAAATGTATTCATTCACCGAAACAAATATTAGAATTCAGGTGTTTCTATCACTTCCATGGCCACAGGTGTATAAAAACAAGCAGCTTGGCATAGTAACTGCTTCTACAATTATTTGTGAAAAAATTTAATGCTGTCAGATTCAGTGATTGGACAAATTTGGAAACGAATCAGTAATCTGAGTAAAATATCAGAGCGGGTTCAGCGGTGGGCACAGGTTGCCAATAAGGTCATACAGAACTCCAGTTATCATATGGCCGAGAGATACATGAAAGGGGTTTCCATGGTCGAGCAACTGCATCCAAGCCTCGACTCTAGAGCAGTGATGTGTTCTCCAAAGTGATTTATCACGCTTATCCCATTAGAATTCTTATGGAATAGTCTGGCTTTGGCAGTTACCAGTTGAACAATACTTGACATACTGTATTGTGTCAAGTGTAAAGTGTAAAGGGCTTATAGTGTGGGTTGTTTTTAAGCATTTTGGCTTGGGCCCTTAGTTCCGCAGAAAGAAACTCAGCATACTGTACCTAGAGATTTATGTTCCAATATGAATGCTCACCAGTGCACAAAGCTTGATCCATAAAGACACGGATGTCGAGTTTGCTGTGGAAAAACTTGAGTTCTGACCTCAACTCAGTATAATACATTTGGGATGAATTATAGCAGAAACTGTAAGTTCTTGTTCAACATCAGTTTCTGACCTCACAAATGTGCTTCTGGAAGAACAGTCAAAAATTCCCATAAAGACATTCATCAAACTTGTGGAAAACCTTGTGGAAGCTCTTATAGGTGTAAAGGGTGGGCTACAGAATATGAAACGCTAAGGATAACAATGGAATCTCACTCAAAGTCATATGTGTGTGGAGCAGCCGAATGAAAATATCCATTGTCATCCATTAAACCTACGTAAACAATTGCAAATCTGTAAGTTTTGCTTTCTTATGTGAAGAACAAGAAAAAAGAGGAAAGTATGAAAATGAATAAATGGTAATTGAGTTTCCCAATTTTGTGTCAGCTGCAAGGGCAATTTAGAGATGCCAACTATCCTACCACATGTTGGAATGTGGAAACAGGAGCACCTGGGGGAAAACCCACGCAGACACTGGGATAACATACAATCTCTACACAGAAACTACCCAGGACCAAGTAATCAAACCAGGGAACTTCTTGTTGTGAGGTGGCAGCGCTACCCACTACACCACAATGTCTCCCCGGGAAAGGGCTAATAAAAAGTAATCTTCTTCTTCTTCTTTCAGCCTCTCCCTTTTATCAGGGGTTGTCACAGCGTGTCAGTCTTTTCCACCTCATTCTGTCCCCTGCATTCTGCTTTCATACCCACTACCTGGCTCTGCTTCCTGTCTCTTAGTCAGTGCCACTGTCTCCAAACCATACAACGAGGCTGGTCTCACTACTCTATTTTAAACCTTTCCTTTCACTTTTGCTGCAACCCTTATGTCACACATCACTCCTGACACTTTTCTCCATTCACTCCATCCTGCCTGTACTCTCTTCTTCACCTCTTTTCCACAC
>JAOUQV010339101.1:0-10780 GCA_028565295.1 Aspidoras spilotus
TGTACTCCCTTAAAAATGAGAGTGGAAGTGTGCACATGCAAATCCTTAATGTGGTCATGAAATTGGAGTAGGGCTCATATAGAAAAAGATGCCTAGAGCAATCAACAATAAAATCCGAACCTAATAGCTCAAATAATAAATATTGTAATGTAATGATAATATAATGTAATAATGTAATAATGTAATGAATAAACTTTAAATATTTAAAAATATATACTTAAATCATTCCCACCCAGCAACTATGGGCGCAAGGTCAGAAACAACCCTAAACATGGCACCACTCTGTCATTGGGCATACAGTCACACACTACATTCACACACTAAGGGCCACCGTAGAAACACCAATTCACCTAAGATACATGTTTTTGAAATGCAGGAGGATAAACTGAGTACATGAATAAAACTCGTACAAATATGGGGAGAACATGCAAACGCAACATAGAAATTTACTGGGATGTCTCACCCGGGGAGCAAACCTAGGTCTTTTTTGCTGTGAGGCTACAGCACTTCCTGCTGCACAACCAAGCTCCCTTAAAAAATTTAGTTAGTTTCAAAATTAGAGGTAGCTAGATCTTTCCAAGCAAACACTGATTTATTATTAACCTATTGTCTTTCATATTAACCTGGCACCAGGGGGCGCCATAGCAAGTCAAATGCGTTGAATGCCCTTATTGCCACAACTTTTAAGCTTTTGGGCTTAGGAAGGGACAATTGAGGCATCTCCCTTTCTCCTACCATGCATGTATTTTGTTTTTAATATCTACAAATTAGACGGTGTCATCCAAGGTAGACAATAGGTTGGGAAATCTTAATGGGTTAAGACTTAATGGGTCAGACACAATCTCAGTCTTCAAGTCTAGGCTGAAAACTTATTTATTTAGTCAAGCCTATCCTTCATACTCCCACAGTTCAGGGCTCAGAGCTGGAGGGTTCATGGTCATAGTGTTTTGGTAAACTGGGATGTATGGATGCTGTCGCCTGTCCACTCTCACGAGATCACTCAGGTTTGTTTGGCTGCTTTATGTCCCAGGGCTCCTTCATGTCTGTGTCACCTTCTGGTTCTACCCTGTAGTTATGCTACCATAGCGCTAGTCTGCTGGAGTTTCTGCTTGCTCTCTGCACAACTTCTGTTTGAATTGTCCATTAGATAGTTGATTGTGTCTAACTCTGTTAGTTATGAAATTATGTATATGGTATGTATGTTTTGTGTATATGTGTGTATATATTATTGTTATATTTTATTGTTAGTTATAGAGTTATGTATGTTATATATATGTATATATTATGTATATATTGTTGTATTATTATTGTTATATTAATGTTATATATTGTTAGTTATAGAACTATGTATTAGATGTATACAGATTGCATCACATCACCTAAATGAGGATGGGTTCCTTTATGAGTCTGGTTCCTCTTAAGGTTTCTTCCTTACTTGTTCAGGGAGTTTTTTTCTTTGCCACCGTTACTCATCTGGGATAAAATGTTTTCCGTAAAGCTGCTTTGGGACAATGTCCATTTTTAAAAGCGCTTTATAAATAAAAATGGAATTGAATTATACTGAATTTAATTTAAATATACTGTAGATCCAGAGGGACAGGTATTTCAATAAAAAATTTAAGTAAATAATGATGAGACAATCATATTATAATTGGTTATTTATTTATTGAGGAAAATTATCCAATATTACATATTTAATTGGCTAAAGTAAGAGAACTCTCGATTTCATTATCATTCCTGATATTTTCCTTTAGAATTCTCTGATATCATTCAGAATTCATTGTTCCATGATGTTCAATGATGGCAAGTTGTCTTGTCCCAGATGCAGAAAACCGGCCCAGGCTATGATAATACCACCACCATGTTTCACAGATGGGATAAGGTTCTTATGCTGGAATGCAGTGTTTCATTTAAACCAAAAAGTTCTATTTTTGTCTTAAAACATTTTTATAAAAGCCTTCTGGCTTGTCCACATGATCTTTAAAAACTGCAGGCAATCAGATCTTTTTTGAGAACAATTGTTTATTGTTTCAACCCTGCCATGCAAAACATTGTTGTTTATTATTCTCCTGATGGTGGCCTCATTAAGATGAGTAAATATGAGAAAGACCTTCAGTTGCTTAAATGTTACCCTGGAGTCCAACACGGGGGCGTTGGACGTCCCTGGTTCAAGCCCTGTCTGGGGCGACTCTTGAAATTTCTGTGTGGAGTTTTTATGTTTTCCCCATGTTCGCATCGGGTTTCTCCGGGTACTCCGGTTTGTTCCAGCATTCCAAATTCCTATGCATGATGGGTCAATCGTTGTGTGATCATGTGCATGTGTGCGCCCTGTGATGTATTGGCACCCTGTCTAGGGTTGTTCTTGCCCTCTTGGCTAGAGTTGCCAGGTGGTAGCCGGCTAAAACTAGGATTAAGTGAGTATACTGTAGAAAATGAATGTTTAACTGGGTTGTCTTTATCTACTTTTTGTGAAAATCGGATGATCATATTTATGTATGCATGTATGTATAGAACGTGTAGAAATATATATAAAAATACAGAATTCACAAACTTTTAGGCACCAATGTATACATAAGATCGTCTATACATCTATTCTTTTCAACTGCTTGCTAAGAATGAAGATGCAGAAGATATTCTAACATTTAACACAAAAAAGCAGAGAGGGCTAGAGCTTGTGTGAACCCGCCCCGACACGTCCGCGCGCAGACGCTCTACTCCAGATGATTTCCAACGCAGCGACGTAACAAACACCTCAAGTCGACTCTACTCCATGGTCCACCCAGTCTCTTTTTAAACCACAGCGCAGACGATCATCACACAATCAGCACCTCTCGGTTTGCGAAGGAAAGAAACAGGAAAGAAGGCTTTTTTGTTTGCCAGAGCGGGTCAAGTATCGGACGTAGTACTGTTTGTTTGAGATGCAGCAGGAGGATGCGGGGCCGCGCTCCGGGGCAGAGGATCTTGCTGCTCCCTACACCGCCAGCAAACAAGCTGTTTCTGTGCTACTCTCCTTCGGGAAGTGCCTGCTCGCACTGCTGCCGGTTTATCTGGCTGGATATTTCGGCTTCAGTCTTTTTTTTATTCTACTTGGCCTCGCTGTGTACATGGGGTGGCAGCAGCACCGTGATACCAAGCGTCAGCGTCTGCACGGCGCCATGTATTTACAGGAGAATGAGCAGAATTTCACTACAACACACGTCTTCAAGAGCAAACGGGATCTGCCTGCGTGGGTAAGGCTTTAGAGACCTACTTGTGTACCAGTGTGTGTGTGTGTGTGTGCGCGCGTGTCTGTGTGTGTGTGGTGGGGGTCTTCCAAAATCAGCTTCCAAATCAACTTGTTCTCCCAACTGTAAGTCAACATTGCTAAAAGGTTCACACTGAGGACCAACATATCTCAGCCTATAATATGTACTCTCACCCGCCAGTTAATAAGGTACACCTTGTTTCTAAAAGCTTGGGACATTTTGCCTTAATTTAGCCTTAATTCTTCCCGGCATACTTTCAACAGAGATTGTATTTTTCATTCCTTGCTTGTACTTTCACTGTTTTTTTTTAGTTATTGTTTCATTTTTACCATCTCGACCCAGTCTGTTCATTATCCTCTGACCTCTCACATCAACAATGCATTTTCATCCACACATCTGCCCCTCACTGGATATTTTTCTGACCATTCTCTCTTTATCTGACCATTCTCTGTAAACTCTAGTGATGGTTGTTTGTGAAAATCCCAGTAGATCAGCAGTTTTTGAAATACTCAGGCCAGAACCTTTTGGTACCAACAACCATGCTGCGTTCAAAGTCACTTCTATACCTCTTTGTTTGATTACTAATATGAGGGCAAGTCAAAAATGATCAGCAATCCGGCATATATTAAAACTTCACTAAGAACCCGAGGATTGTAAACTTCCTTAATCACTGACCAGGAAAAAGTCAACTATCTCCTGGAAAACAGATTAGGGCCAACATTATCTTAAAAATCATTGAGATGCTCACCAACTTCAGGACTAAAGCCTAAAAGTTTGACAGAACTATAATCCAAGGACATTGGGTTGTTGCATGAAAATGCACATCTGCACACAAATGATGCACACTCCTCAGAACCTTTGTGTCTCAAGGCATCCTAACTATATTCCTGACCTTGCCCTGTTGAATTGTTCACCTGTTTGATTCTCTGACTGAAGCCCTATAAGGATATGATTGTTATCTAATAAAGCATATGGCTTTCATCTAATCCTAAAACATTTTTCTAATTAAGATATCTATAAAACAAGGAAAGTACTGTATGTTGAAAAAAATAATATTGAACAGGTTTTGAACATTCCAGGCACTTTTTTGGGATTTTTTTCACATTGTTTCTTACAGTTCTTACCTCAGGAATTGTAAGTTGAGATATATTTCTGCCCCTCCATATTCTTTTCTGTATTTTCTTTTTATAACCTGTCTTCCTGTAATGTCTGAACCCCTAAATGTTGTATGTCTAGACGGTTGATGGTTTATTTTGTTTATTTTATATTTGATGGTTACTTTTGTGACTAGTTGACAATAAAGTTTAATTAATGAATTTATTAATTCAAGTAATTGTCAAGGCCGAAAAACCACATTGAATGCCCGTGACCTTTGATCCCTCAGGCGGCACTGCGTTAAATCATTCTGTAACAGATATTACCACATGTGTTCAGGAACACTTTAGAAAACCATTGTCAGTGAAAAAAGTTCATCATTTCATCTACAACTGCAAGAGCCACAAAAGCCATATATCAACAACACCCAGAAACACAGCCGGCTTCTCTGGGTCCGAGCTCATCTAGATAGACTGACACAAGATGTAAAAGTGTCCTGTGGTCTGATGAGTCCACGTTTGAAATGTTTTTGAAAATCATTTATTTTTATGTTTTATACAATTCCCAACTTTGTTCGAATTGGGGTTTTATATCAAAAAGCTATTCACACACGTCAGTGTATATTCCTTTATATTATTTATATAGTTTACTTAATACATTATTTTACTGTGATCTGGAAGCTTTTTTAGAGTCCATCTGCCATTGCAGCTCTCAGTCAACAAGGTTTAAATCTGTTGAAAACATATCTTGAAAACTGACAGTCTCTATAGTGTACATTAATTTTATTTGTATTCATATTACTGGATCTTCCTTGACCTGTGTCCCAGAACACACTGACATGAAGCAAGTGGAGCTAACAAATACGTTAAAGCTGCTGTTCACCACACCCATTCTCTCAGTTATTTTTAAAATCACATGTTCAAAACTGTTAATTCTGCTTCTTTAGACATTCTTCTTTTCCCTGTTTACATGGCTCATCTCCTCCCCATTCCACATTTATGGCATCACATTCCACAGCCTTGCCAGATCCTGGCTATTTTTGGACATAGCAAGAAGCAAGTATGAGTTTTGAAGAGCAAAATCTGTTGAAGCCACAGTGCCACAGTTACTTTCTATAGGCATACCCACTTCTGGTTTCAGTGAGTTACGCCTATCATGTAGCACTGTCAAAAGCAAGAAGAAGCTGGGTTTATCCTGTATGGTGTTTGCATGTTCTATTCGTTTTTCACTTGGTTTATTTAATCTACTTTGGTTTCCCCCCTCAGCCTAAAGACACATCATGTGAATTGGAGATGCCAAATTGTCTGTAACTTGTGCTCAGTGTAAAATCTTGTGTATGGATTTAACCTTGTTCTCATCTGAAAGTGAAAGTGATACATTTTGGCACTATGTTTTGCACACAGCGGAATTGGTCCCCTGCATTTAACCCATCCGTGCAGTAAAAAACACACATAGACACACACAGGTGAAGTGAGCACACGTGCCTGGAGCAGTGAGCAGCCAGCACAGCACCCAGGGAGCAACTGGGGGTTAGGTGCCTTGCCATGACTTGTTGGTACTTGTAATAGATCCAGGGACCTTCCGATTGCAAGGCTGGTTCCTTAACCACAAGCTTACAACTGGCCCAAAATCTTGATATAGTCCAAGAAATTAAACAATGAACAATAAAAAATGCTATTAAGCAATAGTCCATCTAACTTATAATTACAACAATTAACGCATTGTTAAAATGTCAACTCTGCCTTGCACTTAGTGGTTGTAATATAGGGTGTTACTTACATACCAATGGCATAAGTGTTGCCCATTTTGCCTATTCTGCTAAACTCTTCAATTATTATTTAGCCTGTAATCATATTATTCACCACTTATGAAGGTAATTCCAAGGCTATAGATGGTTAGAATGGTAAGAAGTGCAAAACCATTTTAA
This sequence comes from Aspidoras spilotus, assembly GCA_028565295.1. Taxonomy (NCBI): domain Eukaryota; kingdom Metazoa; phylum Chordata; class Actinopteri; order Siluriformes; family Callichthyidae; genus Aspidoras; species Aspidoras spilotus. The sequence goes on from JAOUQV010339101.1 coordinate 6,268, forward strand.
TTATAGATAATGCTGTAACCTTTCCTCATCAAGAGACACACAAATGGTTTTCGGAAATAAGTACAGAGTATTTATTTACAGTGAGGTAGAAGAACAAACTATGAAACAAATACGTAAACAAAACACGTAATATGAATAGCTCCAGAATTGGCTTATACTTAAATGCACACACTTGCTTACTTGAACAAATTTACGGGTAAATGAAAAAAACTTGCATAACGCTGGGTAACAACCACATTACAAAACTAAACTTAATCACATTCATAAGAAGTGAAACCAAGGATCGCCTGTGAACCTTGGATCATGTGACTGCTCCCAAACTGTTGCCATTGCCGCTATGAACACCATTAAGCACAGCCTGGTTGCCAAAGTTCCCACAGTTCTGTGTGGAATACATTTTTACATTTTATTTGTTCCCAGTCTTCAGTTCACCATTGGTTATGAGTAGTTGCTTGGTGTATTGTAGCTTCTGCTTGTATAAATCCTGTAAAGTCTGTTGTGTGTGAAAAGGAATCCTATTTTTATTGTGTAGTTCAGAAAAATAGAAGCCATAGTAACCCTTCTCAGACATAAAGAGGTTGACATAGCAACACAGTTACTCAGGCTGTCTCCTCTCATCAGTATACTATGTTTAAATAGCACAGATTTTAGCTTGGTTACACTTACAGTGAACACATACTACTTTAGGGGTGTAGGCTTGTGGATAAGTAACCAGCCTTGCGACCGGAGGGTCCCCTGTTCGATTCCCAGTAACGGCAATGCACCTAACCCCTAGTTGCTCCCCGGGCGCTGTGCAGGGCTGCTCACCGTTCCGGCACGTGTGCTCACTTCACCAGTGTGTGTGTATATGTGTTTTCACTGCACGGATGGGTTAAATGCGGAGGACAAATTCCGCTGAGTGCAAGTATAGTGGCAAAAATTGATCACTTTTTTACTTTATTCATGTGTTTTGTTGTCTAGATAAAATTTTATATTTTTACTTTTATATTAGAATTCATATGCGGCACGGTGGCGCAGTCAGTGAGTGCTGTGGCCTCACTGCAAGATTTGTGCAGGTTTTCTCTGGGTACTCCGGTTTCCTCCTGCATTCCTAAGACATGCATGATGGGTTAATTGGTGTCCCTAAAATGCCTGTTATTGTATGAATGTGTGGGTGATTGTGTGTTTGCGCCCTATGATGGATTGATGCAAACACACATCGAACATGAATAAATGAATTAGAATTCACATTAACCCCTAAAACAGGTGGGTCTGTTAGTCAATATGGACCTAATATGCTTTGCTGATGCTCTATGGCTTTAATATCCCACACAATTGAACACAATTAAATAAAAATTGAAATACTGTACATTGAATTAATACACAATATCGTGGGGCATCCAGTTCCCACCCATCAACTCAAGGGAGCAAGGGAGGAAACAACCCTAGACTGGGCGCAATCCATCAAAGGGAACACACACTAAGGGTCAGTTTAGAGATTTAACCTAGCATGCATGTCTTTGGAATGTGGGAGGAAACCCATGTGAACATAGGAAGAACATGCAAACTCAACACATAAATTTCCAGAGTCTTATATGTTTAAATTGTCTCATGGCAAACAAAATAATATAAAACCCTAATTCTCATGAATTGCCTAACACATGTATGCTTATTTTGCTGTGTGTCTGACCATGGTGTAATTACACATAAACTGACCATGTAAATACAAACAAACATCCTAATTATTTATACTTTTTTATTCAGGTAAATTTCCCAGATGTGGAGAAGGTTGAATGGCTTAATAAGGTATGTTATAACACTATATACACTATACATTAATGATGTGCATATAAAATGAAGTGGACGTCACTATACACAAGTATTATTAGTCCCTTTTGTCTCTAATATACAATTACAGTATAATCGCCAGCAATCAGTGTACATCAGTGCACAGCCAGAGCTGTTTTTTTTCAGACCCAGACTCTGTGCCTTCATTGAAAGTATGTAATAAACTGTACAAAGCAGTGTTTGTAGCACTTCTCTCCTTCTCTCTATCACTCTCTCAATCCCTCTCTCTATTTCTCTCTCAGTTTTCTCCTTCTCTACCTTTCTCGTTCTCTCTCAATCCCCCCTCTATCTTTCTTTCTCTCTCTTAATCCCCCTCTCTATCATCTCTCTATCTATTTTGCTCTCAATATATCCCTCTCTCTATCCCGTTCTCTATCTCGCTCTCTCAATTTCCCTCTCTCTATCCATCCTTCTATCTCTCTTGCTCTCTCTCAATTCCCCCTCGCTATCATCTCGCTTGCTCTATATAAATCCCCCTCTCTCTATCCCTCTCAATCTCATTTGTTCTCTTTCAGCATCTCCCCCTTCTCTCTCTCTCTCGCTCTCTCTCGCCCCTCTTTCTCAATTTCTTTCTCTATCCAATCCTTTATTTCTCTTTTTCTCTCTCAACCCCCCTCTCTATCCCTCTCTCTATCTCACGTGCTCTCTCTAAATCTCCCTCTCTCTATCCCTCTCAATCTCATTTGTTCTCTTTCAGCATCTCCCCCTTCTCTCTCTCTCGCTCTCTCTCGCTCTCTCTCTCTCTCTCGCCATATCTATCTCTCTCTCTAGCACATGATATTTCCAAAATGTCTGTGGTTTCTCACCACATAGTTTGACCACTGTTTGTCCCTTGTTTGGAACTAATTCTTTTATGTGTGTATAATTCTATAAATACTGTACCTCATATATGTATAGATAATAATTTCATTAATGTTTGTTCAGTGATTTGTTTTAGAGTTTCTTCACTGGAAAACTTGGTAGGTCCCTTCACAGGAGTGTGGAGTGTAGTGTGTATAAATACTATAGGACATGGGAAGCATTCAGACATATTTTGTAGGCAATGAACGCCCTCCTAATCTATTGTATTCAGAGGTGGTGTAGGATTTCTTTGTTCCACTGTGCATGGCAATGCTGAGCTATGGTGACTTAAATGGGACTAACAAAACTCCAATGTCACATGAGTGTTTCTCAAATTCAGTTTAATTCACCTTTATTAATATAGCGATTTTTATAATGGAATATTGATACAGATACAATATGCAGGATATAAATTTTATATAATTGAAATATCTCTATGTTCTCAGTTCCCAAACACTTATTGAGTGTTAAAAGGAAAGGTGATGTAACACAGTGGTAAACATGACCCTGTCCCAACTCTTTTGGAACGTGTTGCAGGCATTCAATTTAAAACGAGTGTTGTAAAAAACAATAAAGGTTATTAGTTTTAACATTAAATATCTTGTCTTTGTAGTGTATTATATTGGGTTTGGGTCTCATTTGGGTAAATGGGTTTTTGAAAATCATAAAATTCTGATTTTATTTTATTTACACAACGTCCCGACCTTATTGGAATCTGGGTTGTAGTATTATTATAAAAAATAAATATTTTATGATTGGGAAGGCCTGTAAAATTCTAATCATATTCAACTCTGACATGCTTGTAGTTATGGAATGATTACTGAGCAACATTGTCACAAAAACAGTGCTGCGATAGCATATCTACAGGAAATAGTTCTTAACTGCCTTTAAGGAAGTGGTTGAGATCTAGATACAGCACGTCTTTAGTTTTTGAAGAGACATACTGCATAGAGGATGTTAATTTTTTAATTTTTTGTTTTTTTTTCCGCTTAATCCACATGGGGTCGTGGGTTATCCAGTGACCACACAGCAACTCTGGGTGCAAGGGCAGGAACAACCCTAGACAGGGTGCCAATCTATTGTAGGGCAAACACACACACACAGTCACACACACATTCACACATTAAGGGGCACTTTAGAGCCACCTATTAATCTAACATGCATGTCTTTGTAAAGGACAACGGTGGACCTGGAGAAAACCCATTCAAACACGGTGAGAACCTGCAAACTCCACACAGAGTTGCCCCGCCCGGAGATCGAAACGCACTACCCACTGTGCCACTGTGGGTAGTGCTGTAGCCTATCAGCAAGAAGAAGCCGGGAACATTTCTGTGGGGATATTTCATGTTCTCTCTGTATTCACCTCTGTGTATGACATTGTGTATGGATTTAACTTTGTTCTTATCTTGAGCTTGGCATTAAACAATAAACTAATACTATTATGCAATAGTTCTTTTACATATACATTACAAATTATTATAACAACTAACACATTGTTAAAATGTCAAAGGGGCAGCGATACAACCAAGAATGCAAGCTGGTGGAGTGGTTAGTGCTGTCGCCTCACAGCAAGCAGGGCCCGTATTTTATCTCGGGTAGGATGACTCTGGAAATGTCTGTTTGGAGTTTTGTGTGCTTCGGTATCCTTCAGCATTCCAAAGACATACATGCTAGGTTAAGTGTTTAAATTGACCCTTAGTGTGAAATTGTGTGCGGCTATGAGTGTTAGTACTTTCTAGTGTGGTGCCCTGTCTAGGGTTGCCGGATGGGCATCGGCTGGCCCACGACCCACTTTGGATTAAGCAGAAGAAAATGAATTCAAAAAAGAATTAATGGATAAAATGTC
>JAOUQV010339181.1:0-10775 GCA_028565295.1 Aspidoras spilotus
AGGCTTGTCCAATTTAGCCATGAAACCTCCCACACTAAAATGAAAGGTGTTTCAGTTTCATTGTCTAACCCCTGTATGTGATTAGCTCCAGATACGAGGAGGAGTCAAAAATTATCTGCACTCGAGTTTTAATTTATTTTTAATCAGCGTTCGGACAAGAAAATGTCCCCAACAGAACACTCAAAACCAGAAATAATACACTTCTAGTCGGACACTAACCAAGGTGCCTGAAGTATTCCTCCAAGCCACTCCAGGAGTTCTTGTTGATAAAAGACTTCACAAATCCCCACGGCTGCTTCTTGTATTTCACATCAGTGTAAATCCTGTGCAGAAATGCTACGCGGTTAACGTTACACATCTTACCTCAGGGAGCAATGCAAGCTGAAATGTGAAGCGCTTACCGGAGTCGACACTTGCGCTTGGAGTTGCGTATGATGCAGTAACGATTCAGAGTGTAGAAATAGTCATGATACGGAACGTCGTGTGTGTAAACTTCAGAATCCACCAAGTAGTAATGACCCTCCCTGGATTCCTTATATAGTGTCTAAAGGATATATTCAGTGCTTTCAGTTCATACAGAAACACACACAGTGTGTAAACAAGTGCACCGTGTGCTTCTTTTATACTGCCAGACTGCAGACTGACCTGGGTTTCGGTTGCAGTGGAAAATTTACCCACTAGCGGGTTAGTGATGGTGATGGTGTAATTTAAACTCCTCTTCATAGAGCCGGACGTGTCCTTTTGCCAAGTCGTCGCGGTTGCACCTGCAGAAAGCCAAAATGAAATGTTAGTCATAATCAAAATAAAAATAAATTACTGCCCGAATAGGTTTCAAGAACAGTCCTTGCACATATGAGAAATTCATTAGCAAAAGCAGAATGGGGACAGAAATTCAGATTTTGTGACTAAATGTATTAAGAGCCCAGTCATCCCAACAATGGACTGTTTTCTCTGTTGCCCTCTGGGAAACGCTTAAGAACCCTGAAAGCGAACACAGAGAGAATGAGGAGCAGCTTCTTTCCACAAGCCATCCGTGCCCTAAATGGGGACAGGGACTAGGACACTAAATTAAAATATTTACATGCACACAAACTGGACTCTCACTTACTACACTACAACACACATTACACTACAATACAGTAACTATGTGTGGCACGTTGCAAACACAAAAGGGCATGTCTATTGTTTTTTGCCTTTCCATTTGAAGGTGGAACTCAATCCCTTCCATTCTATCGTCCATATTCAAATAAATAAATGAGCCTTTACCGACATCATGTTTATATCCAAATCGAAACAAATGTTTGGAGCAATATTTACACTCACCTGCCACTCCAATAGGTTCACCTTTCCAATTGTTTGTTTACACAAATATCTAAATCAGCCAATCACATGGCTGCAACTTGATGCATTTAGGCATGTAGAGGTGGTCAAGACAACGTGCTGAAGTCAAACTGAGTTTCAGAATGGGGAAGAAATGTGATTTAAGTGACTTTGAACGTGTCATGGTTGTGGGTGCCGGGACGGCTGGTCTGAGTATTTCAGAAATTGCTGATCTACTGTATTTTCATGCACAACCATCAAAGAGAATGGTCAGAAAAAGAGAAAGTATCCAGTGAGAGGCAACTGTGTGGAAGAAAATGCATTATTGCTATGAGAAGTCAAATGGGCAAACCGGTTCGATGAAGAATACCATCTCTGTTGAAAGGATGCCATGAAGAATTAAGGCAGTTCTGAAGGCAAAAGCAAGCTTTTACTAGTAGGTTGGACCTAATAGTGACCAGTGACTGTACAACAAAATATTATTATATTAAAAGTAAATATCACTTTTAATATAATTTTATATCACTAGGAATTATTGGTCATTTTTTCCATTTGTTTTTCCAAAAAAAAATTACAGAAAAAAGCTTTTGAGTTTTCTGCATTACAGTATTAACATACACCCCCACCCCCCCATTTCGAACAGTTTCTAATCAATTTCTAATGGATGTTATGCGTATATATGTGCTAATTGTACAGAAATTGTAAAATATACAAAAAGCAGTAAATATAGAAAAAGGTTACCCTGCAGAACTAAAGAATAATATTGCCTGACAATAGAGAGTGCTAGAGTATGACACAAGGTTATATTTACCAGTGATTTTTCGGGCATCCATAAATCTCCGGGAAAAATATGAATCAGTGAAAAGCAACTCAAACATTTTCTCAGCGCTGAAATGGAACATTCTGTTCATGTACAGTCGTCCCTGAGATGCCTGGGACACACACTCTCTCTCCACTGTACAAAACAAGGATACATTAGATAAAACAAAACAAAACCGGACATTAAATTGATAACATTTAAACACGCACACACATATGCACGCACGCACACACATATGAACGCACACACACACACACACACATATGCACGCACACACACACATATGCACGCACGCACACACACACACCTAGTCTCTCACCCTCCTCCGTGCTATCAGAAAGACTGTTATCTGAGAATCTGTCCTCGTTGGCATTCAGATCCAGGGACAGTGAAGAGCGCTTGGAAACTCGTTCATTGCTGAAGCGGTCAAGGGAAAGATTAGGACTGCGTGACTGAGAAGGTGTGCTCCGAACATCATCCTAAAAGTAATTTCACACACAATTAATGCACAAATGTACTACTGGCCTTGCATCACACGTGTCTAAAGCCAGGCACAAACTGAGTGATTTTGGACATTTTGTTATTTTGACAGTTCACACTGCACCTTTGCATCCTATGTTGTATGCCGACAGATCCTGTCACTTATGTGCTCACACTATACAAAAGTATTCGGTGTGTATTCAACATAACATTCGAACTTGTGTATACAAAACGAGTGAAAAAGCGCCATGTGCCATGTTGTGCACTGAAAATCCACATAAAAAGAAGAAACGTGCAAGAACCCGTAAGCGGCTGGGAAAATGTGGACAATACAATAGAGAACTGAAAGTGCAAACTGACTCCGGTCCATCCAATCATCCGACTGCTCATCGGAGCTCGCTCAGGCAATTAGACATCACTTCCCCTCTCACAATGCACATCAAACGTCAGCCGATCAAACTAAAATTCAGGCTGATCGTGAAATTCAGTCGTCCACACTTAAAAACGGCTAAAATCTTACAGTGTATGACTGGTTTAATGCATTTTTTTATTTCTTTATTAAATGTAACTGAATTTAAACATTACTCTAATTGTGGCAGCAATAGCAAAAACTGTAACATCAGCGCAGCATACACTCACTGGCCAGTCAACTTGCTGAAGTGCAAACCGAGCATCAGAATGGTCAAGAAAGTGGATTTAAGTGACTTTGAACGTGGCAGGTCAGACAGGATGACTTCTGGGATTTTTGCACACAACCGTCTTCGAGAGAACGGTCCGAAAATGAGTAAATATCCAGGGAAAATGCCTAGTTGATGTGAGAGGTCAGAGGACAATTATCAGACTATTTTTCAAGGCATTGAAGGTAATTCTGTCAAATTTTTGGGTACAACCATAACATGCCCCATCAGACCCAATTTCGGTCACGCAGAAAGGCATCGAAGTAACCAACTGAAATCACTTTCTAGTATACACAATACAAGTAAGGGCAGTTATATATCGATATCTCTCTTTGTTCAGTAAATAAAACACTCTGATTAGTTCAAGTCTGAAAATAAAGCATACCGCATTTGGAGATACCGTGCTCTGAAAACCGGCGGACAACTGAGTGTCATCTCCCTGTGGCGTTGAGGTCTCTTGTGACGTCTGCTCGATCTGAGGAAGTCTTAGAGAGGAAGGTCTCTCTAATTTCACAGCGTGATCCTCTGCTCTCATATTCAAGCTGAAACAAAGATTATAACGTTATGATAATGGCATTAGTCTAAAGCTGTAGGAAAGATCAAAATCGGTACAGTTACAGAAATCATGTGTCGTATACCTGGGTCGATTATGTGTAACTGTGTCTACCATAATCTGCATATTGTCCATGTCTTCCTGGCTCAATCCCAATTCGGTGCCATAATGCTGTTTGACCATCTGCCAAAGTTCTTGTCTTGTCAATTGCTACAAAAATAAGAATAATAAGAGTAGTGTATTTGTTTTTATATCTCAGACACTTTGTGGACGAAAATGCTTTGTTTATGTAAGAGGTCAGTGGACAATGGACAGACTGGTTTGAGGTGATATAAAAGCAACTGTAACTCAAATAACCACTTGTTACAACCAAGAAATTCAGAGTAACATTTCTGTTAATACCATCCGACATGAGTTAAGGCAGTTATGACGGCAAAAGATCGTCCAATCCTTTACTAGCACTTAATAAAGTGGCCAGCGAGTGTATATTGTAGAAAAAACACAAAGATAAATCATATAACCCGTTGGTTTGGGTTTTAACACAATGTGATTAACATTAAATAAGGACAACTGCGGTTTGTTTTTTCAGGTAGTTTTTCGTCCCCTGGTATTATCAGGGTAGTCGTCAATAGGATACTTGTATTGGCCAGGGGTTTCTCTCTCTATCGCTGAAATCATCAGTGGATTCAGTAGCTCAGGGGTTTCTGGATTCAGGTGATTCGGACATTTAATGGAATAGGGAATTTAATGGATCATGGGATGTTTAGATTCAGTGGCTCGGGGATTCAGTGGCTCAGGGGATTCAGTGGCTCAGGGGATTCAGTGGCTCAGGGGATTCAGTGGCTCAGGGGATTCAGTGGCTCAGGGGATTCAGACGATTCTGGGTTGAGAGAATGAGAGGAACAGTGAATTTAGTAGATTATGGGATCTGTGGATTCTGTGGCTCAGGGGATTCGTCGATTCTGGATTGAGAGGAACAGTGGATTTAGTGGATCATGGGATCTGTGGAGACAGTGGCTCAGGGGATTCGGGCGATTCTGGATTTAGAGGAACAGTGGATTTAGTGGATTATGGATTTTGTGCGTCAGAGGATTTAATGGATCAGTGGATTCTAAATTCAGTGGGTCAGTAAACACTGAATAAGGGTTGAATTAAACCAGTCTGGGTGTGTACACAAGCTGCTCTTTCCCGTTGGACACCATGTCGGACACCTGCTCTAAAACAAACATCTGTCTGTAAATCACGTTAAATTATAAACAGACTTACACTACACGCTTTTATAAGTGTTTAATAACCTCATCTTGACCTTGTAACTTGTAAACACAACAAAACTCGAACCTAAAGCCAGATACAATCAACACAAATAAATAAAGACAGAAAGCAACCTGTGGAACAACACGAATAAACAACGCAACAATCGCAATTCAATACAACAAAGTATTAAATCTACAACATTTCCACACATTAATAGTTTACATTGTAGACACATCTATAACAATATATTATATAATTGTGCGTAACATTTACTTACTCAAGCAAGTGGATCAATACAAACACATTCGCTACCTGTCGGAGGCCCTCAAATGAACCAAAGTAACCTCTTGTCACAGAACATCCGGGTTTTTTCCCAAACACCGCACTGATTCCTAAATAAGTGCACTTCATACGAAACAACATTACGTCATTAACAACCTCTGTAGTACACTTAAAGTTCACAGCCTATCAATTGAGACGCGGCGCAAATGTTCCATGGACCAATCAGGAAGGGATTCCGTCTCGGCTTCTGACTTCGTGGTTGCCAGATTGGCAGTTCATACTAAACGGAAGAATAAAACTAAAGTAGAACTAGTCCAACAAGACTTTTAGGAAATGAAGGCAGGGAAACTAGAAGGAAAATAAATATAAGTGAACTGAACGCCTTCTAAAATGTTTTCTCAAGCTAATTATATCATTCTAAACGCTGTGGTATCTTGTTTAAGTTAGGTATACAGTATTGTTCGCACAAACAATAGAGTAGGTGCTATGTAATGTACTGTAGCAGCTTTATGAGAATTTAGCCTATAAAATATTCATATGCATGTTTAAAATGTATTTTAAATGAAGTAAATTTGATTAACATACTTCCACATACAACTCACTACTAATGTGGAGAATGCTGGCCTTGTTTTATCATGTAAATTAGGCAGACACACCCAGAGAGTTCACTGAACTTCATTCATTCTGCTGTTCACTGTGAAACTCTCACCTCAATTGACCATGACTCGTTTTACCAGGTCATACACTTTCTGTCTACACTTAACCACACACTGGTCTGGAAAACTGGTTCTGGAAAAAATAATACTGGTATAAGGAGTTAAAGCTAAGATCAAGCCAATATTTTTACAAGATTAGGTCGGTAACAGTAAAATAGCTGGAGTTTGACATTTTGACGCCCTTTGGTCAGAGATGCAGGTTTTTGTACCAAAAGTTAGCCTCTCGAGTTCCAAATAACAAATCATGGCTGAATTGCAATGCAGTTAAATTACAAATATGCTTCTGTATTGCTCAGAACAAGCCTCATACTACCTAGTATATATGTGCGCTCATAGCCCCCCTAGTGTAAGTGTACTTGCACCTAGGATGGGTTAAATGCAGTCAAAAATTATTAGTGGCACAGTGGTATATTGGAAAGCACTGTCACCTCACAACAAGAGCGTCCCAGGTTCGATTCTCTCGTGAAGTGTTCTGGGTCCATTTTGTGTGGAATTTGAATGCACTCCCTTTGTCCGTGTGTGTTTCTTCCGGATGCTCCAGTTTCCTTCTACAGTCCATGCGGTAGTGTCACTAAATTGCCCTTACAACTGACCCAGACTGGGAATAAAAAAACTGGGAGTTTATCCCTATCCAACAAAGTACACATGTGCAAGTTCAGCCCCAAGATCCACTGTGGTCCTCCACAGCCTTTTACCACTGAGATGGTTCTGTTTTCATTTTCTCAGCCATTCACGGCATTCAGAGTGGGAAAATATTTTTTCAGTGGGAACTGTAGTGGATATACCATAATCTTCAGCTTGGAAGTGAGAAATGTTTTGGAAAATGCATATACAATGGTATGCTAAAAATAAATATCATTTTTCCCAAAATGCTTTGTTTAATATATATATATTATATGACAAATTGGGGCGTTTACTGTATTTGCTCTGTATCATTTACACTTATTTAGGCTATACACCTTACGCATTGCATCACAAACCACACTGAGGATGAATCCTTCATTACACTGGTTCTGAATTGGAGATAGCACAAACGTTCCAAGACAGAAACAATTGAAGAATGAGAACTTATTTGCTGGAAACGTAATTAAATTAAATATCTTTATAATGATAACATGATTGCCATGAGCCACATCTACATCAGACAACATCAAACAAGAAATCAAAACCCTTGAAATTTCTTGCGTCCGCCATCTTACTTGGAATCTTATTCTATCATGCTTCTATGATATACTGTATCTATCGATCCTGGACCATAACACAGCTATGACCTCTTTTCTGCAAAAAAAACATTAGGTAGGATTACAGTATGCTTTGGTCTTTGACCTCAACTTTATGCTTCACTTGGAGTAAAGGCTTATCTATAAGCGGGCATCGAATCATCGGTTGACACCTTATCTGATGTGATTCAATTAATTTATTACTGTTAGGAACATTTGCTAATGTTATCTGTCAGCTTGAAATGGACATCAACCTAGACTAGATAATCACAAATTTGCAATCACACAGAACAAAAGCAATGGATTGGAATGAGAGGCGTCTAGCCAGAACATAGTACTGTATATATGTCTGTTACACTCTCCATAGAGGATGTATCCTCGGTTAAATCAATTCTGCACAATGCATGCGGGGCCAGTTCGCTAGATAGCACCAAAATCCAAAGAATCCTAAATGAAACTGATTCAACCACAAGAAGTGATTTGGTGGAACCAGGTAATAAGAACACATATCTTATAGGTTGGTCCACATTGTTGATTACTCACAGAATATTGATGTCAGAGAACACAAACTGTACTCCACAAACTGGCAAATTTCTTTAGACACAAGTTGACCCATGCCCCCTGCAGCAGCTCTGACGATTCATCTAGCTTGCCTCTCGGATCAGTTGTAGTCAGTTACTTTGTGACCTTTGGCTGGATGTTTTTTGGTGACATGGTACACCTGTGAAACTGTGGCATAGATTAGGCCCACAATTGCAGCTGTCAGTGGCATGTGTCAACAAGTGCAAGTGTCAACTGGCACCAAACCTCTTGGGGTCCAAATGTCTGTCAGTGGTTTAAGTCTCCATTTATTTATAGCTGAATGCAACATAAGCATAATTTTGGGCACTTTATCAGACGTCATATTCCACCAGCTAGGTGTTCCTAATCCACTAATTGTTAAGCATAATTGTAAAAGCATTGACAGGTGCCACATCCAGACACAAACAATCAATCCTGCAGCACAATGCACAATAAAGGTGAAAAAGTCACATAATGCTGGATCGGAACGGAAAATTGGATCCGGGAGGAAATTAATCCTGCAATTTATTACTATAACCTCCTCATTCTGGTCATGGTTGTGTTGGATACGGAGCCTACCCTCAGAACACTGGGTGTAACAAAGTGTAAATTACAAAACACTAAATGGAAGCGATTCTATCCATCAATCTGTGCAAGCATTGAGTAAAAAACCTGCAAAATCCTTAAAGGCATTGGCTCAGAATCTAAACAAATTCAACCGGAACATAATCAGAACTACTTACATACGGAAAGGTGCAAAAGTCTTAGTCTCTCTGGTTTCCTCCCACATTCCAAAGTCAAGTGCGTTAATCGATGTCTCTAAAATTCCAGTTAATGTGTGAATGTGTGTGACTGTACGATGAAGTGGCAGTGTGTCTCGGGTTGTTCCTGCACTGTCACATTATATACTTTTCTTCTAAAACGTGTTTGGTCTTTACTGGCATCGTTATGCCCTGTGGGCTTAGTTATATTGGTATTTTAAATAAATATATTAGTTTATTAAGTCATGTGTGTTTATAGGTAATTGAAATTGTATTATGACAAGTATCTAGGCAACAGTTTATGGACAACACTAATAGCATCAGTATGTTAATTTGGAGGCACTAGAATTTAGTAGCAGTTATTATCTGAGAACAGACATAGGCAGATCATGTCCGTGTGAGTAATCAGTGATCCCCCACCCGGGGATCGAACCCGGGTCCTCTTGCTGTGAGGCCACCGTGCCGCCCTATTCTGAATACTTTGAATACATGTTATAATTACTTAATAATTAATATGTCTGATTTAATCTTATTTTTCCTTTGTATTCTGCAGTTACAGAATGTATTCTTCAGTAAAGAATTCCTAGTGACCTTGTATTGGAGGAATATTTTATTTGTTAACTGGCATAGATACACGTATGGAGGGTAGAATACGCATACTAACATTTTTATAATGTAAAATTTATTTTAATTTAGTAAAATAAACATATATTAAACAGAATATGTAGTAAAAATAGTGTGCCAAATACTTTTGCACAGTACTGAATAACTCATATGTACAATGAAGCACTTGAGGGTTAAGGATCTTGCTCAGGGGCCCAACAGATGCATTGTTGTTATTTGAACTCATGACATTCAGGTCAGTATTGCACCATCATACCCAGCGACCTTCCACTGCCCTAATTCTTCATTAGTATCCACTAGAACGTAATCCAAGAATGTAGGTAAGTTTTTATAATCCTGCACCCTCCAGAAACCTACCCAGACACACACACAAAACCAGTTTCACCCCATGAGCAGACTATAAATGACAGTACTGTACGTTATGTACAAAAGGTAGCTGGTCTTTGACTTTTTTCTCAGTCCTCCTGTGACATTTTTAACCTGACTGAACAGGTTATTCTGATGCACGATAATGTACTTCTTCTTCTACTTCTTCTCTTTCTTTCAGCCTCTCCCTTTTATCAGGGGTCGTCACAGCGTGTAAACCTTTTCCACCTCACTCTGTCCCCTGCATCTTCTGCTTTCACACCAACTACCTGCATGTCTACATTGACCACATCTATATATCTCCTCTTTGGTCTTCCTCACTGTCTCCTGCCTGGCAGCTCCTTCTAACATCCTTCTACCATGATAATGTACATGATGGATAATTTGGTGATGAATATATCAAGCTTACCTTCGCCATCAGAGTATTCTGCCATAGTCGAAAAACACTCTGGTAACTCTTCTCTCTTGCAGTAAAAGATGAGAAGAAGAGCTAAAGGAAGTGACACAATAAGTTAGTGGCAAACAGAGCAGATAGTACATAAAGTATCACAGATGGTTATAGGTTATTAATGTGCAATGTGATCATTTAGAGTAATGGTTATGGTATGGTTTTGTTATACCTTTTCCGTATTGGTCAGAACGATCTGAATGGCATTTGGTATCAGTCGAGCTGTCTTCTCTCTTGACACTGATGCAATATCTTTCATGTTCACCATAATCTGTAAAAAAAATGATATTAAATTAAATGAAATTTAAACAATTCTAATCATTCAGTCTGCATGACATTATTTAGTATTTTTTGCATTTACCTTTGTCCCCCAAAAGACATTACTGTAGAAACAGAGCCAGTTTTCAGTGAGGAAAATGCGTCCCTGCAGTAAAATGTCTTTCTGAAGAGCACAGTTGTAATCTGTGGTGAAGGAGAGGGAAAGATCAGTGGTATGATGCTGTATCATATTCTGAAAACATTACAATGTACTATTATTGTACAGTCGTAGGCTTGTGGTTTAGGAACCAGCCTTGCGTCCGGAAGGTCCTAGGTTCGATTCCAAGTAGTGACAAGTCCCCCAGTTGCTCCCCGGGCGCTGTGATGGCTGCTCACTGCTCTGGGCATGTGTGCTCACTTCACCAGTGTGTGTGT